>JANRMT010062846.1:4275212-4320277 GCA_026402145.1 Polypterus bichir lapradei | reverse complement strand
ACACACACAGACGCACACACACACAGACAGAGAGACACAGACAGACACAGACGCAGAGACACAGACAGACAGACACACACACACACACAGACAGACACAGAGAGACAGAGAGACACACACAGACAGACACAGACGCACACACACACAGACAGACACACACACAGACAGAGACACACAGCCTTGTTGCTTAGGCTCCTTTATTGTCCTGCCTGTTTCTGCCTCTTCCTGGTCTTCCCCAAAATCGTCCCGTGTTTTACTCCATGCAGTTTCCCACTACTCTGAAAACTGCCCCCCCCCCAGCAGCCTTGATGGCTGATCACCTCCACCGTATCATAGGGGTGCCATTGTTTGGGTGGTGGATGCTGAGCATTTCCCCTCGGATTGTGTGACGCGCCAGTGAGGCCACATCTGGAGTTTTGTGTGCAGTTCTGGTTCCCTCACTACTAGACAGAGCAGGAGAGCCCCCAGGTGCATCCTGGGACTTAAGGACATGTCCTGCTCGGACAGATTGTCCTACTTCTGGATCACATGGTGCAGTCATAAAGCAGGGGAGGCCTCCCCCTGGCAGCCCCTGCAACACCCAACAGTTCCCATGAACCTCTGCAGGAGCCCAAGCTGGTGGTGCCACCAGTTAGTCCACTGGGGGGACTCTTTGCCCCCACACTGCAGTCTCACTTTGTCCTTTCATTATTATCAGGTGTGAGGCAGGCAGCACTCATCCTGACAGGGACGCCCATCCATCTCTCTGCTCCCTGCAGCAGGTGGTCTTTCTGGCCAGGCAAGGTATGACCTTTCACCCCGGCCTGTGGGTCAGTCCACCCGTGTGCATTACACAGAAAAAATCGGGAAACAAAACACAACAACCAATGAGAAAATCCAAATCCTGGATCAGAGTATAGATGGTGTACATCCAGCCAGGAAATCCTATAAAAAATGAGCTACAGATCACAACGCTCCCCAAAGTCCCAGGACACTCTGAGGGGTCCGTCTCATCCATCTGAATATAAAGATGGGGGGGAGGGTCCCTCAGCCTCTTGGGGTTCCACTCACAGAATACAAGGACCATCGTCAAATGTTACATATGGATGGGTCAGAACAAAGCTGGATTAGGACCCCAGGACACATGGACCCCTCGGGTGACTTTGCTCCTTAACAGAATTCACACACTGGCTCGTGTAATGCAGGGTGGTATTTTTTGCATTGTTGATCCCAGCATGAGACTCGATTGTTGTATTGCAGCCACAGGGCGATCCCCTTGGTCATTTCAGCTCATGGATACTCTCATCATTTCATCCACCAGCTTGATCATTTGGAATCATACATTGACCAGGGTTGGGGTGGGGGGCACATGGATACTCCCATAGTTTTACCCTCCGCCCATCGTCCAACCCCCCATTGCAGATAATCGATTGTATCTTCCATCAACTTGTCCCCCTTGGCCATTTTCGTGCGTGGACACTCCCACCTTTTCATCCACCTCTCGATCATTCAGACTTGTCGATAATCGATTCTTTCATTGACCAGGATGGTGGGGGGGGGGGGGGGTTTCGGGGGTCTTGGTCAGCACAAGGATACTCCATCATTTGATTGAGTTTGGTGCTTTTAGGTGGAGAGGTCCCTTTGCTGTCATGGGCACCCAGAACACCCTGGCAGCGGGTCGGCCCCCCGATCAGAGTTGCCCTAAATATCCTGTCTTTTATATAAAGCGCTGTACGGACGTTTCAAGCCTGTTTTTGTGCGTACGCCAGTTTTATAAACCTGAGCCCCCTGCACTTCTCATCTCGGCCCATTTGAGCTGCCCGTCCACATCTCTCTCCCCTTCAGCCCCCCCAGTACGTCACTAATTCTGATCTACAAATTTCAAGACAATGACGTCCAGCCAGTGGGCCGTGTCTTAACTGCTCTGTATGGGTTGTCTCTTGGGGGAGAACGTGGCGGGAGGTCCCAGCCCTGGAGGTGATCACAAATGGCCTCCACATGCTGCAGTGTGACAAAGAGTACGGAGCCCCCCTTATTTTTTTTGGCTCCGTCTGTTTTGCTGGAGGAGGACAGAGAACAACATATTGATTGGCCTGCTGGGGGGGTGTGCTTTGGGCTGGAATTTTAGAAACCCGAAATGTGCATCTGAGGAGCCGACCTGCAAAGACACGGGGAGAAGACGGCGCCCCCGTGTCACACGACGACCGCAGAGTTGTGTTGTTCCATTTAACGACTCAAAGTGTAAAACTTGTGTGCCGACGGCTCTGCCAAGCCGCATGGTGTGGTGAAACCTCCCACTACACCCCCCCCACTAGCAGCAGCAGCCCCCCTTCTGGCCCCGATGTGTATAATTGTAGTCATTGAGATGTCGCTCATTTGACATGCTATGTAATTACCGCTTAGTTTTAAAGGCTTAGTGCTTTTCACTTCACGTTCACATAATACTGGGGGGGGCACAGACGTCGTCTTTCGTGTGACATTTAAACGGCGCTCGGTTTCCTGCTGCAGAGCTCGTTGGAGGGATGCATCGTCTGGGGGGGTAACGCGTGGTCTGCACAAACCTCGAGGAGCCAAAAGGATCCGTGGTCACTTTGCGGGAGGGTTGGAAGTCTCACCCTGGGTAAGGGGGGGGGGGTGTTTGGGGATAGCCAATCAGCATCCTAAATACACACAGACACCCCTCAGACCAACTAGTTTGACTTGGAATGCAGCGACGGGAGCGAGTCCTGCATGCCTGTTTTTATTTATTTATTTATGTGCAAGTTGAAGTCGTGAGGTTTATCGTCATCGGTAAGGCCGCAGCATCATCACAGCACCACTTGGGGGCGTCGTATTGTGGCCGTGTGTGCTTATGTGACCAAAATAAATGTCACCCTGTTTAATAAAGGAGAAACGCCGGAGTTCTGTGAGGAAGCAACAAAAGGGCACGATTGGAGCAGAGCACACGACATTATTTATCTTGACTGCTAAGGGGGCACCAAAGTAAGGGTGTGGAGTGTAGGTGGGTGCAGAATTGGCTCCGACACAGGAGGCAAAGGGGCGACGGTGCGAGGGACCTCATTGGAAGCGGGTGCAGTTAAGGGTGGTGTCCAGCAGGGGGCAGTGCCAGGGCCACTTGCGGTTTTTAATTTTTATAAGTGACTAGCCGTCCCCCGTGACTCCGCCCACGTGAGGAGGGCCCCGCCCAGCTGCCACTCCTGACGTCACGCTTCCCCCTCCCCTCGGCCTCTCAGCCTGCAGCCTCTGTCTCGGATTAGCGTGAAAATATCCCTCCTGCCAGTGAACTATGAGTCTTAGTGTGATGAGAGAAGTCGCAAAATCTACCAGAGAGAGAGAGAGACCAAGCGAGGTGGCACTGGCAGATAATCGAGAGTCCACTGAATCATCACAGGGGCACTTGGGCAGATGTAATGTCAGTAAAAGTAAGGAATTACACGGAGGAAGAAAAAAGATGAAGTCTGAATACGCAGTGGGAGATCTGAAAATCGAAAGTCCGCCTTATGAGAAGGATTTAGGAGTCGTGGAAAACTCGACTGTCAACTGGCCGGCTGCATTTAGAAGAAGGCTGACAGAGTATTGGGTTATATAGCGCCTTGACGTGTGGAGTCCAAGTCACAGGAGGTTCTGCTGAAGCTTTAGGACACACTGGTGAGGCCTCATCTGGAGTCCTGTGTGCAGTTTGGGTCTCTGAGCTACAAAAAGACATAACAGCACTGGAGAGAGTCCAGAGAAGAGCGCCGAGGGTAACTTGGGACTACAGGTGAAGATTCCAGGTTTTTATATATAAAGAGGCTTTGTGACCAGCTGGGCTGTATGCCAGCCCACCCCAGTGGGCATTTTGGGGGCTATGCAAACTCCTTAATGCTTGGGACCCCTAGTCGTAACAATTTCTTATTGGCTGACTGTATCACAGAGGAATATGTTAAGTTTAATGAATTCATTTGTCATTTATATATCCACATATACCTGTACTGTATATCTACTCTCTCTCTCTATATATAAGTCTTTCATTTAAAGTGTTTTAAAGATCACACGGGGGAGCATTGGCACCCCCCCCAGTCTTAAATAATCTGGCAGCTGCAATGTCAAACAACACAGCAAAGGGAAAGCATCCTTGGGGGGGGGGGGGTTGTTTGACTGAGTCATGTCACCAAGGACATGACAAAGGTGACTGCATTTCCAGAAATGACAACATGATAAAAGTGTCACCATCCTAAAGTGACCTGTCATTTGGAGATGCTGCCAGTTGGCCGTTGTCTCTTCGCCTTGACATCGGCCACCTCCTGGACTGTGGCTGAGATCAGCTGCGAGAAGCGCTTAGCATTTTTGGTCATTAGAAGGGTGCAGGTCTGCCATGTTACTCATCTTTGCAGAGTCGGAGTGACACAGGCGGCCCTCGCCAAGCACGCTGTTCTCCTGCGGAGGGGAGATGAGTGCTGGAATGATGCAATGACCAGAAATCTGACACCCTGGAGCTGCTGGCAGGGCTGTTGGTGGGTGGGCGGTGAGGTCTCCTCACTCTCTCTCTCTCACTGCCTGCCGCTCACCTCCATTTCACGCCCTTCATGTCCCTTTGTTGACTCTGCCGAGTGTAAACAGGCCCTCCTCTGGCCTTTGCGCTTCTGCTGCCCCCTTGTGGTACAACAGCAGTTCTGCTATTATGGGAGTTTTTCTACTTTGTAAGCCGCTCCTGAATGTATAAACGTTCTGCGAGCATCCTTGTGATTTTTCTCCCACTTTCATTATTTTTTTTTTTTTGACCAGAGCTTGAACCATCCCTGAAAGGCATTTTTTCCTTAGACAGTCTGTGGATAGCCACGGATTTCTTGTCAGTCAGGGACAGGTGTGACGAGAGCTGGCCGTTCACCTTATGGACCTGACTGCTCCAAAATGACATCAAGTCGACACTGGAAGGTCTGAGAAGTGCTCTGTGTGAAGAAATGTATAAAAAATAAAATAAGAGATAAAAAGACGTAAAGGGTTGGGGTACCAGGGGTCACCCCAATTAATGTCCACTGATGAGAAGCATTGCAGCAAATAGAAAGAAAGGCAAAGTGTCGTCGCTAGTGGCCATGATGGCTCTTCACAGCCGTTTTGGAGAGGGGGGTCCCTGCCAGCCTCGGTGGTCTGCTCCGGTGTCACATGGGGGCTGATGACTCAAGGGAGGAGGTGACAACGTTGATAGACCTCCACTGTTACGACCTACTTTTGCTTTTATATTCTAATTTGGGGTTTACCTTAATTGGGTCCTGTCCTAATTACCCACTTGAGTTGCTTATTAAACTCACCTGGGTTATAAATTAAGCTTCTTTGGGGTTTAGGACAGAGAGTGTGTGTGTGAGAGGTGAAGGATAGAGCAAGTTATGGAGAGTTGAGGTTGGATGATCTGGCTTTGGGGTTTTTTTGGTTGTTTATTAAAGAAATATCTGTAAGTTAGCCAGTTAAGTAATAAATGCATATAGTTTGTATCTTGCTGTGAACTTTGAAGTTAGACAGCTATGTTAATGTGGTTCTCCTGCCTTGCTTGTCCCATATAGTTTCTCCATATTTTGTGTATTGTTTTATTAAGACAATAAATGGAGCTTGTTTTATTTTAGTTTTCTTTCGGTGTTTTGTCTCCCTCTCTCTCTCGTTTGTGTACGGCCTATTTATGTATCCCTAGACTTTTGGTAGGCCGTAACACGCAGACTTCTCGTCCACACACCGGATGTACTTGAGACACGCAGACCCTTAATGCCCACCTGCTCGACAACGTCCTGTGCGTCTGATCTTCTTGGTGCTCTCATTGGGTCACATCACCAATTTAAAAAGCTGTCAAAATGTTTTGTGGATCAGAGCAGGTCGGAATTTACTTACAGAGTTTCATTTTTTTTCTCCTGATATGTTTCTATTGAAAAAGATAAACATATGAATGGCTCCAGTGCAAACTGGATTGAGATACCCCAAGGGGACAAATAAAGAATATCGGATGGAATGGAAGCAGAGTGAGGCGGCCATCTGTTGGCTCGCATTGAACTTCTTTGTTACCTGGCTGCTGGTGAAGAAAAAGAAAAAAAGAAACACAGAGGAGCTCGAAAGCTAAAAAGCAGTTTAAACTTAAAACAAAAGACGTCCGTCTGATTAGCAGTAGTAATCGGTTACTAATTAAGATGGTGGCTAAAAAGAAAACCAGCAGCCACTGCAGCCCTCCAGGACCGTAGATGGACACTCCTGTACTTCACGTTTTATACTGCGTCTAAAAATCAAAGGGGACCTCTGCGGTAATGTTTGCAGTGCACCATCTGTTGGAGTGTATTTTGTAACTCATGCAGTAATAAAGTGAATTTCATTCGTTATTCCAACAGATGGCACATCACAGACGTAGATAGTAGTGAAATGCATTGCTACAAATGTTTGTGATGCGCCACCTGCTGGAATGACAAATGCAGTGCATTTTATTAATAAAAATGTTTGTGATGTGCCATCTTTTGGAGTGACAGAGACATAGCAACCAGACAGACACACAGATGTTTATCCTTCTATTAAAGTGAATACAGTAGATAATACTTTCAAATACGTAGTGTGAGCGTATCTATCTAATCCTGCCTACTATACCATATTCTATCAATCTATCTATCATATAGCGCCTTTCACGTCTATCTGTCTATCTTATCTAATCCTGCCTACTGTAACAAATTCTATCTGTCTGTCTATCTATCATATAGTGCCTTTCCTATCTATCTAGCTATCTATCTGTCTGTCTGTCATATAGTGCCTTTCCTATCTATCTAATCCTGCCTACTATACCATATTCTATCAGTCTATCATATAGCACCTTTCACGTCTATCTATCTGTCTATCTTATCTAATCCTGCCTACTGTAACAAATTCTATCTATCTGTCTGTCTATCTATCTATCAATCATATAGTGCCTTTCCTATCTATCTATCTATCTATGTATCTATCAATCATATAGTGCCTTTCCTATCTATCTATGTATTATATAGTGCCTTTCACGTTCATCTGTCGCTGTCATTTTGCCTTATCTGCCTTTGTACGTCTTGATGTAACCGCAGGAGGCCGTGTCTTTAAGCAGTGCCTCTGTTGTTTGCCTTTCCAGTCCGTTTCTGTCTCTTTGCGCCGTTGTGCAGTGGCCTGTGTCCTTGTCATCAGTCTCTTTGTGACGTGTCATGCCAGCCACTGTCCTATCTTGATGCGACTCGCTAATCTCTTCCATTTTGTTTTGCAGTGCTGAGCCTGCAGGATCTGTGCTGCCGTGCCATCGTCTCCTGTACCCCCGTTCACCTGGTTGACAAGCTGCCCCTGCCTGTTGCCTTAAAGAGCCACCTCAAGTCTTTCTCCATGGCCAACGGCTTGAACGCCAGAATGATGCATGGACGCTCCTACTCCCTTAACGCCAACAACAGCAAGAAGCGGAACAGCCTGAAAAAATCGAAACTCATCCGCCCGCCCCAGAGCCCATCACAGAGCTGCACCCGGAACAGCTGCAAGATCTCGTAGCCCACCCGCCCGGTCCGAGGACTCTGCACCTCACGCTGCTGCTAGGCCGACGTTGTTCAAGCGGGACTTGCCTTGACAACGGTTTGCCAAATCTTAACTTCAGACGCGCAGGAGTGAACCTCTCACCGTAACAGAAGCCATGTTCTGCTCAATAAGAAAAGGGAAGGGTGAGCAGAAATCGAGAGAGACCACCTGGGCAGGGAGAA
Source organism: Polypterus bichir lapradei (assembly GCA_026402145.1). NCBI lineage: Eukaryota > Metazoa > Chordata > Cladistia > Polypteriformes > Polypteridae > Polypterus > Polypterus bichir. Next base: position 4,312,592 of record JANRMT010062846.1, on the reverse strand, counting down.
GTGGGAATCCCGCCCAGCAGTTTGAAAAGGACGCGTCTTTTTAATGAAGGTTTGCCTTTTAAACACTGAAAGCACTAATAATAAACGCTGCATACCTGTGTAACAAAGATTTGGATACGAACAGAAGCTTTTTTGTGTATTTAAAATGATGTATGATGTTGTTTGATACGATAGTGTATTATGATTTGTATTATAAAGTTTGCTTTTTTGGAATTATTGGCAATTTTACATGCAGTGAAGAAGAGACGCCCGACGAGGAGCACAGCGGGGTCTCCGCCAAGTGTTTTTGTAAGTTACAAACTCGATTCTTTGCAATAAATGTTTCAGGCCGAAAAGGAGGGGCGTTCTGCAGTGGTGGTGTCTTCTTGTGTTTCTGATGATGGGGACACCGGCACGGGGGTCTCAAAGTCAGGGCCAGAACGTGACACTTTGTACACCCAACAGGAGCTGAAATATAAAAATGGGGCGCCACGTCCTCACGACAGACAAGACGCGGTGACGACCCACGGCCACCACGTGCCACAGGCCACCGAGGAGTCGCACCGACAAAGAAGCAGGGTGAGTGCGAGGAACGGAGACGTTACAAAAAAAAAAAAGGGGCTTTATGAAAAATGAGGGAATTCAAAATATCACCTCCTGTCAAACGCTGAAGTAAAGCAAAGAGCCACACTGCTAAGGCCAGCCACGATCTCATAGGTGGGCAATTCTAATGAAAAAGAAAGAGTCCCGTTGCCTTCTCCCTTGTCCGGGCTGCTAGAAGGGACCACCAGAGACCTTGTGAGACCAAAAAAGAAAAAAAAATGTTAACAAGAATCGCAGTCCTCTTCCCCTTCATCTTGTCAGGCAGCTTACAGAACAAAGGGCTGCTTCTCAACTCGGACGAATGTCCGGCTCCCCCCCCCCCCCCCCCATTGCTCTTAAACTGTGGGTTGAATTGGGGGTCACGTAGGACTTGCAAACTGGGTCACAGTCGGCCATCACGGGTTGATAAAGCAAACCACACATTCTCTGAGGGTCTTCCTTGGTAAACTGTGATACTCTAAGGGACCCCACTTTTGACGATTGGTGCCGATTCTCCAAGCTGGACCACCACACCTAAGCTTTGACGATTGGTGCAATTTTCCTAGCGGGACCACCTCATCCCCACCTAAGCTTTGACGATTTGGTGCCAATTCTACAAGGGGGTCCCCCGTTCTGACGATCATCAAGGGTTGGGTCGCTCGCCTCACGGTGGTCAGACTGAAGTCGCCGTAACAGCTGCCCGTGTGTTTTAAGGAGCACATCAGTGCAGTTTTATTGCTGTGATACAAAACGGGCAGAAAGACTGCACCAGTGAGACCACCACGTCACTGAGTCTGACCCATGCCCTGTGTGGGGTCCTAACCCAGGGCTTCAAAATAAATGCATTGGGGCTTGTATAGAAAGGCGCTATATAACTGAGGATGACTTTGTAGGGTCCAAACCCCGGGCTTCAGATTGAGTGTGGTGGGACTTAACTACAGTAAGGTGCCGTGTGCTCTTGAAGGCCCTGTGGGGTCTTAACCCAAGTCTTCAAAATTAATAGGATGAGATGAAAAGGCGCTATAATGGGGAAGACTACTGTGCTTGACTACCTGTGTTGCCAGCCACCACCTCACACAAGGTCATACTCTGTAATCTGCGGTGCCAGCCATCCTACTACTAAATTTAATTTGAGGTGCCACCCTCCCCATCATATTGCGGCAAGTTCTGTAGTCTGAGATGCCAGTCACCCTGCCCACTACGAAATAAGCTCTGCCAGCTAGCCCCACCACTGGGGACCATTCTCTGCTATGTGAGGTTACATTGTGTGGCACCAGGCCCCCAGTGTATGATGACAGGTTCTGCAGTGTAAGGTGCCAACCACCACACACACCACATCCCAAGAAACTGCAATGGGACTCCCAGATATTCTGAGCTGGAAGGTGCAGGTGCCAGTCATTCCTTTCTGTTTTGATTTAAGAAATGCACTTCAGTTTGAAGTACCAGTGATCATAATGCATGATGCCAGGTACAGAAGATGACAGCTACCCCTCCCCCATCCCAGCATTTTACATGCCAGTTGCTCAGAAGTGTGAGGTGCCATCCACTGTTGTGCTCAGAGACTAGTGCCACTTCATGAGGAGTCGGGCACAGCAGTGTGGGCTGCCAACTTCACTCATTATGACAGGCACCAGTTTTAAAGTAAATGCCCGTGCGGTCCAGACAGCTGCCTTCCCTGGCACAGGAGGAGGCCGATTCTTCTGAGCATGTTCAGTGTCGTGTAGGCGCGATCCCGAGGCCGTCGCGTGCACTCGCGTGCTCGATTGCTCCTGCGATGCCGACACGGGCGCGGCGCGGTCCCGCGCGCTTGTTTCCACTCTATTACTCGGCGCTCCGCACTACCGCCTAGTAGTCGCCGAGGAGGAGCCCGCCTGCTTCGCCCGCTAGTGACAGACGAGAGAGGGCGGTGGGATGTCTCCGCTCGGCTGAGGCTCAAGCTGCTGGGAATACGAGGGGGCAAAGGACCACACTATGAACCTCCTGCCTTCCAATCCTCACGGAAATGGCTTGTTGTACGCCGGCTTCAACCAGGACCATGGTGAGGCTGACCGGGGGAGCCTGTTTGGGTCGCGTAGTCTGGCGCAGCTGAACGCTTGGCCCTCCCGGCTCTGTAGGCCCATCCGCTTGCGGCTCTCCTTCTGCCTGAAGGCTACGGGAGAAGCCGGGAGTGACGGACTTACGGACAGCTCGGGGTGTCCGCATCTGTCTGAGCTCGGGTGTGGAGGAACTGAGGGGCTTCGTGACCGAGTACGGACGGGTGGGCTTTGTCGAGCGTATCCTAAAGGGCTCAAGTGGAATATCAATGCGAACCGCGCAAGTTGACCAACTAAGCGAGTGTGGGGTTTTGCGTACTTCAGAATGATGAAGGACGCCGGCATTGCAGTGGCCCGTGACCCGTGATGGTGGTCCTGTTCCGACTCGATGGACTTTGCCTGTCCGCGGTTTGCATTTACGTTTATTTAATTGACTGACGCATTTATCCAAAGCGACTTACACAAAAAAGAGGTCAGCAGAATGGCGTAAACGGGGAGGGCGGCTGGGGTGCTATTTGGGAACAAGTATGACAGGACAAGGGGACAGAATTGACCTTAACAAAGGAAGAGCTCGGAACAAAATGCCAGCGGGTTATAATTCGTAAATATCAGGCAGACAGACATGAACGACACGAGCGTCTTCAAAGGCTTCCTAATCGCAGGGAGGGAGTCAGAAGTTTGAGTGCCGGTGGGCATCCTGGTCCACCAGCCAAGAGTAGCACGTGAGAAGCGCCTGGGTTGATAGCAGCAGGAGGTGCGGAGGACCTCGGCGGAGTCTCCATATGCAGTTGTGCACTTGAGCTTTTGTACCCCGGGCAGAGTCCGTGATACGCGCACCACTTGTTAAAAAAAAAACGACGAGGCGACAAAACGCATTTCTTTTATTTTTAATGGGGTTCAAATGAAACTGGTAGGCATCCAGAATGGCACACTCATTAAACAAACCACAGCAGCAAATGTAATAATACGAGGGTCCTGCGCAAAAGTTTGCGTACCCGTGACGCCCCCTTTAGCATCACCGAGTGCGTTTACTTGGCGCACACGAAAGCGGAATAAGGAGAGTAAGTCAGTCAGTGAGTAAACGTCCGTTCACACGTGCAGGCCCACCAATGGAGTTAAAGTCCGCAACGGAATCTGGAAACAAGCTTGGGGGCAGGGGGTCCGTCAGTTCGAAAAGGAACTTCGTCACATTACTCAAGACTTGCACCAAAAAGTTACGGCCAATCGGATCACATCGCTTAGAGACTGCTGGAACTTTATTTGACCCCGAGGGACATTTGGCCTTTTACAGAAGCTCTTTACATAAATAAATACATAAATGGATCAACACACACACGCCAGAATGGCTAAATAGAAAGTACTGACTCGGCAGTCCCAGTAAAGTGCAATACAGGGGCGCCCTGCAGTGTTGACACACTTCAGGTGAGTGAGTCATTGGCCGACAGCCCACCATGTCAGTGTGTCACAGAGAGGATGTGCAGCGTGGTTCATAATGGCACTCCGTTTTGTTTTAATTCTCCTCTCTTCTACGAAAACCTCCAGAGTGCATCCCATAACTGAGTGCGCCCTTTCAATTAGCTTATTTAGTCACTTATTATAAAATGAATAAAACATGATCATCTGCTTGTGTTTCATAAATCCGTTTAGTCCTTCATGTGCAGTGGAGTGTGAATCCCATCCATCCTCAACCTGAGCCCCCAGTGGTTCACCGTGTGGACCCTAGACGCTGCGGCAGCTGATCACACTGTCTCAACATGTCTGTAGCGGGCGGCTGGATGAAAACCGAAGTGACGCTTTATTGATGTTCGTAGTTCTGCTGCTGGGCTGCACGCAGTGCGACTGAACCCTGCAAAGGGGCGGCAGGCCAGGACCAGGGGCTTTCGACCCTTACATTCAGTACTGCTGGGATAAGAATAACGTGGCAGAGGGTACGTTTTAGACAAATGTTAGGGTGTTTTTCTTCACCTAGAGAAGCACCGACACCTGGAATATGTGGTAGACAGGAGGACTTTAGTGGCCTTCAAAACTCAACTTGATGTTTTTTTTGGAAGAATGAAGTGGACGGGACTGGCGAGTGGAGTTGAGCCGCCTGGCCTATTCTCGTCCAGATCTTTTAAAAAACTGTGGCTGGTGATGTTTGATAAAAAAAGAAAATCAACAGTTTTGGAAACGTCTGTTGAGTTAAAATGAGAGCACTCCGAAGCCGTGGAGTTTCAGTAGGTAAGACTTTTTCAGTATGTACAAGAAGTGGCTTCTGATGAAGAAACTGGTTAGAATGACAATGGTGGCCCTCCAGGATCGGAGTTTGTGACCCCAGGAGTGAGTTAGTCATCGGTTGGCTTGCTTTGCATCCCATTGTTATTTATGGGGTCGTTACTGTCATGTACAGAGTCCACTGATGCTTATGAACATGTACTCGCCCCACTCCGGCGCCATTATTGAGTAAATCTACCATACGTGACATGTCCCAAACCATAGGTATTTAAGGGTTAGTCCATAATTATCTGCTAATTTTGTTTGGGTGGGCACTGCAGCTTTCCCTGCACACCCATGTGGACACGCAGCATATCTGTGGTCGCAGTGGTGAAGGTTCGACTTTGATCCATCTGTTCATCTCGCCCTTTTCTAGGAGTCTTACATGGCCGCTCCGCTTTTTCGTTTGCACCAAAGACGAGCAGTGGTCTGCTTCTTCGTGGGCTGAAGGTGTATGAGGGTCCAAAATTCAGAGAAGGCTCTCTGTACAGTCGGGAGATGGCACTTTACCACAGTGGAGTATTTATGAATGGATCAGGAAGCACAAAAATGGTCTGGCGAGTGTTAAGCACAAAGGAGGAGTGGGATGCCCGTCCCCATCCACTACCGACTACGATATCGAGCGGTCCATTCCATGATTCTGACAAACCGATGAGGATTTCGGCCCACCGGTACACTTTCAGACCAGAAAAGGTGGATCACTGCTCCTCTTTGCTGCAAACGGAGAGTGGAGCGGCCAAAATGACGAGATAAACAGCCTGACTGAGGTGGGAAGTTCACCACTGAGACCTCCAGACACACATGTGCCCTGGGAGAGCGTACAGCAAAGCCAAACCAAACAGGCAAGTGACCATTGATTACTGTTGGGTAACAATAATACATGATGGCTCACTCTGCACGTCTTTATTGTTTAAGGCAGATGTCCTTTGTGTTTTGGACAACTAGAGGTGGTCTGCCACAAGCAAACTCGCATTAATCGGTCAAAAAAGCAACAACACAAAGAAAGGTTTGGAATCTTAAAAAGCAAGACAATCAAAATCGAGAGGAAGGAAGTGTGCAGCAGTCGCTGTCACGTGTGCAGAGTGTGTGGAGTTTGAGACCCCCTGATTTACAGCATATCCCACTGCAAATACAAAACTGCAATTCACATACTTAGTTTGGCGTTAGGACCACCACAGGTGGAATAAAATTCAAAGTGTACTCTAAATAAAAACCACAATGCTGGGCCGGCAGCACCTGGACGGGACCAGCAATGGAGCTCAGAGAGCTGAAGTGGTTCACTCGGGTCTCATTTCTAGTGTCACAGCCGCATGTAGCGAGAGACCCTCTGTGACGCTAACGCAGTGTGCAGCTGCCATACAAAATGTTGGCCATGTCGGGAGCTTCCATGTGGGTTAAACGGCAGCGTCAAATGCAATACTGGAGGGTGGGCCGCATGCTGGGTTCAAAGTGCGAGTCTTCTAGGCGATCCCTGACTGAGGGTGAGATTGGCACCCACACTGCAAATGTGTAGTCAGAGGGGGGTGCTTTGTGACAACAAGTATTGTGATGCCAGTGACAAAGACCTTCATCATCGGATGAGGAGCCCCGTTCATGCTGCACTGATTCACCGTGCTTTTCACGTCCTTTTTGACGTTTGCCCACCTTCAGTCCCCCATGTCATCTGTCGTGTGCTCATATTTCTGGCAGGCGGTGCAGCTCAGTGCCTGAAGCATTGGAGTTTACACAAGGTTGAGGGTTCAATCCCCCCATGTCTTTGCTCTGTGGTTTTAAGAAATTCGACAAGTACACGCTGTGCTCCCCATCTAAGACAGGCTAATATCTGAGTAATTGGCGTAGACCTCATGTTGTTTTATTTGATACGCGGCTCGTCCATTTTGTCTCTTATAATGCAGGCTGAGTATCCCTAATCTGAAGTGCCATCAAAGGTGGATTCAGTGTGAAAAAGGGAATGAAATAACAAAAAAAATAAATAAAATGGGACACCACAAGTGGAAAATGGCACATTGGTGGTCAGTGTTTTTAAAACGGAAAGATTTGTGGAAAATTGAGTACACACATTTTGGTTCTTCATTGCAAATACGCAGCAGCAACCCTCTCGAATGGGCTCTAAAATGGAGTCTCTGTGTCACAATTGTCACTTTTGAGCTTTAATATGTTTGTCACATTTACGCATGTTATAACGACAGCTTGGTGATCTGAATCATTATGGCACTTTTATTATCATTTTTCTTCTCCTGTACATTTTGCCTGTTTTTATATTTTTCTTCCTAACCCCATCATCTGGATTGACCAATACGACGGCTGTCCTTTCATGAAGGCAGATTATATTTCTGTGAAGCATCCTGGGATGGCGTTTGCTGACAAATCAAAGCTGTTTGTCTTGCTAGTTTTGTTTTCGGAAAAAACAAAATTGGTGGGGTGGGCATGGGGGTCTGAGCTTTAACGGCGACTTCAGAACGCAGGGTGGAGGCTTCATTGTGCTTTCAAGTTCACTGCTGGTGGCTGCAGGTTTTCATCCTACCCAATCTCTTTCTTTAAAACAGCGGGTGTTTTACAAACTGGTTATGCTAAACGCTCACTGAATGAAGCAGGATGTTAGATTGGTAAGAATTTGTGTTTTTAAGTATTTAGTGCTTTATGATTTCTGCTTTACTAATATGCACACAAGTGGGCCTCACCACAAGAGCGGTGCATGTCAGTCACTCCGGGGTCCCCTCTGCTTGTCTTTACTTGTCAATATTCACATAAAATAAGACTAAAAAAAAAAAAAAGTGAATTTTAAAGAAAATGAGTTAAGTATGCAAAGATATGGCAAAAACACATCTCTGTGGGTTTCTTTTGAGTGCAGCCTGAATGTGGTGACGGCTTATGAGGTCTTGTAAAGTACCATAGCAGGAAACATTGTTTGGGATTTCAGTTGAATCAAAGTGGTACATTTATTATTTGTGATGCTGCAGACAGACTAATGGGGCAAAGCACCTAATCAAAGAAAACGATCCGCTAGCAAATCAAATTAAGAAACTAGTTGGAGTGACATTTTTTATAGTCGCCTCCAGGACCGTTGTGTTGTGTAAAGACTGGTAACCATCACCCTGTTAGTGTTGTGTTAAGAGTCACAGATGGTGTCGTGTTCAGTGAGCACCAGGCTGCTGCCATTCAACCATCAAATACCAGTGACTGGCACAGGCGTGGAGACGGGGAGGACAGAGCTGCCTTGTACTGCATGTGTCCCTTTGTTGGACCCCCTTTTCCTTTCCTCAAGACTTCATTTAGCAGTCCAGTGTCACACAGCAGCGCCATGGCCAGCCTCTTATACCCCTGTGTGTTGTGGCCGTTCAGGCCAAGGTAAGGCAAGGCCGATGCTGAAGGGAGTGTGTTGTCTGCTAAGCTGTCTGCCTGTTTGTCTCTGGGGACAAATAAAGTTCTCTCTTGTTATCAACATATAGCACCTTTCATATCTATCCATCATTCTATAGAGACTTGCTTATCTGTATTATTATATAGCGCCTTTCGTATCTATCAGTCTCTCCACTACATAGTGCATTTCACATATATCATTATATAGCACCTTTCATATTTGTTATGTAGTGTTTTGCCTCTCATACCCTTTCATATCCATCCATCATTTAGTGATTTTTCTTGTCTGTCTTTGTAATACATACAGTGCATCTGGAAAGTATTCACAGCACATCACTTTTTCCACATTTTATGTTACAGCCTTTTTCCAAAATGGATTAAATTCATTTTTTTCCTCAGAATTCTACACACAACACCCCATGTTGACAACGCGAAAAAAGTTTACTTGAGGTTTTTGCAAATTTATTAAAAATAAAAACACGGAGAAAGCACATGTACATAAGTATTCACAGCCTTTGCTCAATACTTTGTCGATGCACCTTTGGCAGCAATTCCAGCCTCAAGTCTTTTTGAATATGATGCCACAAGCTTGGCACACCTATCCTTGGCCAGTTTCGCCCATTCCTCTTTGCAGCACCTCTCAAGCTCCATCAGGTTGGATGGGAAGCGTCGGTGCACAGCCATTTTAAGATCTCTCCAGAGATGTTCAATCGGATTCAAGTCTGGGCCACTCAAGGACATTCACAGAGTTGTCCTGAAGCCACTCCTTTGATATCTTGGCTGTGTGCTTAGGGTCGTTGTCCTGCTGAAAGATGAACCGTCGCCCCAGTCTGAGGTCAAGAGCACTCTGGAGCAGGTTTTCATCCAGGATGTCTCTGTACATTGCTGCAGTCATCTTTCCCTTTATCCTGACTAGTCTCTCAGTTACTGCCACTGAAAAACATCCCCACAGCATGATGCTGCCACCACCATGCTTCACTGTAGGGATGGTATTGGCCTGGTGATGAGCGGTGCCTGGTTTGCTCCAAACGTGACACCTGGCATTCACACCAAAGAGTTCAATCTTTGTCTCATCAGACCACAGAATTTTGTTTCTCATGGTCTGAGAGTCCTTCAGGTGATTCACATGCCTTTTACTAAGGAGTGGCTTTCGTCTGGCCACTCTACCATACAGGCCTGATTGGTGGATTGCTGCAGAGATGGTTGTCTGTCTGGAAGGTTCTCCTCTCTCCACAGAGCACCTCTGGAGCTCTGACAGAGTGACCATCGGGTTCTTGGTCACCTCCCTGACTAAGGCTCTTCTCCCCCGATCGCTCAGTTTCAGATGGCCGGCCAGCTCTAGGAAGAGTCCTGGTGGTTTCAAACTTCTTCCACTTATGGATGATGGAGGCCACTGTGCTCATTGGGACCTTCAAAGCTGCAGAAATGTTTCTGTAACCTTCCTCAAATTTGTGCCTCGAGACAATCCTGTCTCAGAGGTCTACAGACAATTCCTTTGACTTCATGCTTGGTTTGTGCTCTGACATGAACTGTCAACTGTGGGACCTTCTATAGACAGGTGTGTGCCTTTCCAAATCATGTCCAATCAACTGAATTTACCACAGGTGGACTCCAGTTAAGCTGCAGAAACATCTCAGAGATGATCAGGGGAAACAGGATGCACCTGAGCTCAATTTGGAGCTTCATGGCAAAGGCTGTGAATACTTATGTACATGTGCTTTCTTAATTTTTTTATTTTTAATAAATTTGCAAAAATCTCAAGTAAACTTTTTTCACGTTGTCATTATGGGGTGTTGTGTGTAGAATTCTGAGGGAAAAAAATGAATTTAATCCATTTTGAAAAAAGGCTGTAACATAACAAAATGTGGAATAAGTAATGCGCTGTGAATACGTTCCGGATGCACTGCATATAGTGCCTTTCATATCTATCACTTTGTGCTTTTCTTATCTATCATTACACAGCACCCTTCCTACCTTTCTCTGTGATATATAGCACCTTTCATATCCATCTCTCTGACATATAGTGCCTTTCCTCCCTGTCCATATGATACAATAATAATAATACATTTTGTTTAAAAGCGCCTTTCAAGATACCCAAGGTCACTGTACAACAATACACATCAAATCAAACAAACCAATGTACAAACAAAATATTAAAAAGAAACAATCGGCTTTAAGTCTAGATTTAAAAACAGAAAATGAGGCACACGCACGGAGCTCCAAAGGCAGGGCACTCCATAGGCATGGCCCTGATGTGCGCAAAGTGAACATGATGGAGGATAGGGACAGATTAAAGACCATGAAGAGCTAAAAGGAGATGTTTATATAGAATATGGAAGAGAACAGGTGGCCAATGCAACTTTAGAAGTGTTGGAGGGTTTTACGTGGCTGCCGAGTTCTGTACATGTTGTAGTTTATTTAGACTCGACGCAGGGATACCAGACAGTCGTCAATTGCAAAGGTCCAGCCGTGAAGTGACAAAAGCAGGAATAAGCGTCTCAGTTGTTAACAGACAGCAATGAACGCAGCCTTGAAATTTGCTTAAGGTGGAGAAAGGGTAACCTTGGTAATATTATTAATATGAGGATCACAGGGGAGTGTAGGGTCAAGGATGTGGTAAAGCCAGGGGTCTTTACTGAGGAATTGTCTGCTTTCTTTAAAGTGCCTGGAGATGCAAGAATTGAAGCCTCAGGTTTTTCACGTTTTAGTCTAAGAAAGTTTTCAGACAGCCAGTGGTTGATGTCGGCCGAACAGGCAACCAGTGCAGGAGGAGGTCGTGTGTCTGTGTGATCGGCATGACAGTGTCGCTCAGAGATATAGCGCCTTTCTCCTTGATCTCTCTGCTCTTTTGTCACTTTTACCCTTCAAGTTAATGGCCAGGCCAGAAATTGCTGTGTTTCCCCTACTGCTGCAAGTACAGGGTGGTCCAGATCTAATTATGCAGATGTAGATTGTCTGGACGACTTTGATTTATGCGGGGACGGTTCCAGTTCGGCACAAAGATGATTCTTCATGTTGTCAGTTCACACACTTCTCGATGGTCCGGGATTTTTCGGGTGACTTTCTATGTAATAAACTTAAATAAGTTACAGCGTGATGAAAATTGTATAATTAGATCCGGACCACCCTAGAGACGGTGGGCTGCTCAGTTTGCTTTCATCAAAGTTCAGTTTAAAATCTCTGTTTATAACTTTTTTTGTGGTTAAAAGAGGTTGTTTGCATAGTTTCATTATTTATTGCTTTCTTTATTTATCGGTGCCACGTCTCTAAGATGGCAGGACCCCTGAAGGTATCAACCATTGCCACCCACTAATAAAAACACCTGGGGGAACCACTGAAGTGCTAATGAAATGTGACACGTTCTTAGTGGATGGCCACCGATTCTCTGGTGATTTGTGACACGAGCCGAGGGTGCCATCGTGTAACAATTGAACTCCGAACAGAAGGAAAGATGAAAACTCCAAACGAAACGCAGCGGTTGTGCCTTAAACTCCAGATTGTCCGCTTCCGCATTTCAGCACAATAAAAAGCAAAGGTTGCTCCATGTCTTAGCACCGCCTGCTCCCTTCAAGTCACAAGTGACAAAACACTCCAAAGTGCACCTGGATTGGGCGGGAGGGGCACTTTCTGTTTTAAGAGACAAGATCGGCCACCACAACTGTGGGACGTGGCCACAGCGCCCCATTCTGTGCCTTTTCCAGGATTTTCAACGTGTTTTTGTTTTTTTTTCTTTCCAGCTCTTACCTGGTAATTATTAACAGGATGTTGTCGGTTTAAACATTAAAGCTCAGCTAAAGTTCAATCAAAGTTCTTAAGTGACCTGCAAGTATGGGGCAAAACTCCTCCGAGCCGACTCCATGGACAAAATGAGGAAGCCATTCCTGCTTCATCTTAAGTGAGGCGGTTACTGCAGCAAAAACATGGGAGGCAAAGGAGCATTTTTAAGATGTCTGTCTGGATGTCTTTCATTTATTAAACGTCAACCTCATCCATCCATCCACCAAACCCGCATTCCCATCAACCTACATCTGCAGTAAACCTTTATACGTGTCTAGGATTTCCAACCATTAAGTGCTGTAACACTGGAAAATATAAAGAGAAGGAGGTTAGCAAGCAAAGCAGTGACAGGATCTGCTCTGAAAGATCAGAATAGGGAAGGCCAGAAACAATCCAAGTGTTGAGTAAAATATGACACAAATCTGGCAGGCAGTTTGAGGAAGGAAAGTGCGCCACGTGGACGTGACTGCCTTGTTCCATTAAAGATCTGCCTGATTCACTGGTGTCGAGCTTTGGCGTAGTAAGGAAGGCCTGCGTTCTGCAAGCCGTTTTGTATTTCTTGGTGTCATGGCGGCACATTTAGGAACAGAGAGAAGCTTCTAGAATTAGTCGTGATCAGCCGAGTAACTGTCTAGAGCAGGGTCTGTTAAACTATTGGACTGACGCCAGTGGGCCGCGTGTCCTTGTTGTATTTGATTTGAATGGGCTGTGTGTGGATTGTGAAATTAAACAGTCGGTCATATACCTTGATTGTGCCATGCAGCCGTTGTAACTGTCGGCGGAGATTCTCCATTCGGACAATGGAAATGGGCCTTGAAGACACTAAGAAGGGCAAAGGTGGGTCGTGACACATAAAAACTTTAAGAAACCCTGTTGTGGAGCGACCTGCTAATTGTTTAAAGACCCGAGATGTGTTCAGCAGAGAGTATAACCAGCTTACGTGCCCCCAAAATAAAAGTCTCATTCCATTGTATTCTTGTTCTTCTCTGTATTTCTCAAGTTCAGCTCTTACCCTTCTTTTCTGAAATTTTCTGTGTTTGTGACAACTGTCAAGTCTTACTGGGCACGTATCTTGAACCATCCACTGGAATATTCTGTCTGTTTACTTAACCTTTTCAGCAGGCTCTAAAACAAATGCTGCGTATTTCCTGCACACTTCACACCAGAACGGTTGACGCACAAACTCTGTCAACCCCTGAATAACTCTGTTATTCTCTCACAATGGCGTGTCGCAAACATTCACACTGCTTTTACAAATCACATACCAAATGACATATAACAGAGATGTGTGCATTGCATTTGTCGTTCTAACAGATGGCCCAACACAGACATTTACAGGAATACAAATGTTCATGATGTGCCATCTGTTGGAACGACAAATGCAATGCATTTTATTACTTCTATGCATTACAAAATACATTTTAATAGATGGTGCACCGGTTAATGCTGAGGTCTGTGTCGATTACTTCAGTTTCGCCCGATCTTAGACAAGTAGCACAGCTAGTTATACTTAAAGAAATAAGCAAGATGCGTATCTCAGGACACGTTTAATTATTTATGATTATGTATCTTTGTGTTTTCATGTATTTTTTTACATTTCACAATATATTTACATATTCCTTCATTTTACTTCCTCCGGTGTGCTCTTGTGATATTGTAGAACACCTGTGGGTTGGGTGGACCGTCGGATCTCTTAGGTCCTCAAGGGTGCAACTTCGCTGTAACCGACCAGCAACCTGCAGACGCTGTCCTTCAGATGAGACATAAAACCAGGGTCCTGACTCTCTGTGGTCGTTAAAGATTGCTGGGCATCTTTCAGGAAGAGTAGGGTGTACCCTGATGTCTTGGCTAAATTGCCCACCATAATCCCCCATCTACCTGCTGTCCCTAATTTTCCAACTCTCTGTTGTGGTGAGTGTACTGGCACAAGACTGGCTGCCGTAACATCATCCACATTGGTGGTGGTGTTTGAAGTGGCTGCCCGCTGTCTATGTAAAGCACTTTGAGTAGGTCAGAAAAGCGCCATGTCAGTGTCGTTAATTATAATTGTGACTATATGCAGTATACGATGGCCTGGTCATGTGGACTGTGTGGTGAGTGTGGCCCTGCGTCAGTCCCTACCTAACCTGCAGAGCACATAGACATAAAAGTCGTCCCCCTGGCTCCCCAGCATCCCCTGCTCTGTCTACCACTGATGCCGCTGTGCTCTTTGCTTCTTTCTCATTTTGTGGTCTGCCCCATCTCTTCTTCTGCACCCTTGTGTTCTGTGCTATCATTCGCTGGCTCCAGGATTTGCTGTCTGCTTGTCAAGGAGTTGAAGACTCAGCAGTACAGATGTGCCTAAAATAAACTCCAGCTGTTAAAATCTACGTGTGGCAGTGTGACGTCTGGTCTTGAGGCTGCACGTTTTCAATGTGAGCAGTTTCTTCTTTTGAGCTTGGGCCCTCACGCTAGTTCAGTCTTCCGCTTGCTCCAGAAGTCTCTTTAAATTTAACAAGAAAATTCTGTATGACTCAGCAAGAGATCACCTTTGTCACAGCACCTAGAAGGGCGACGTCGATTCAGTCTGGCCTTCAGTCTTTTTTTTTTTTTTTTTGGCTCCCTTGCTTTTTAACATCTGGATGTTTTTTCCCTTCTTATCTGGTCCCTCATTTACACAGAATTGCAAATGCCAAGCTGGCCCAGCCAATGGCTAAGTAGATAACATGGTGCTAGTGGCTCTTACATGTGCTTCTAAGAGAGTGCAAAGTGCCCTGGCCTGTCCCTAGTGCTGCTGGAATAGGCTGTGGCATCCAGGACCCCTCAGTTTGGATAAGGCAGATGTGAAGATGATGCGAGACTAAAAGGAACTTCTGAGTCCCTTGTGATGTCAGACACACAAATCATATGTTTCAAAAAATGAAACATGACGCTGACTTCAGTTTGCTTCAGGGGCCTGCACAGTCCACCGATCTCGGTCTAGTAGAGTGATGAGGTGGCTGAAAGATACGCAGGACCTGCATGAGGCTGTGGAGTCAAACATGGACCAAAAGCCTAAGAGAGGGTCTGCAACCCCGTGTCGAACTGTGGCTGCTCTGTAGGCAAAAGGTGGGGTCGTGCCTGTTGGTAAATACGCAGGCCCAATAAAGTGTGTGTCTTCTTCTTATGGCTGGTCCTGTTAGCGGACACCACGGCAGCTCATCTGTTTTCATATCTTGTGTGTGTATACATATACAGTACTGTATATGTGTGAGTGTGTACGAATATATAAATATAATAGAGAGTTTGAAATCAAAGTAATCAATGTACACCTCAGTGTTACACAATGCGCAGTGCATCACACACGTTATGTCTCACTTATATGCTATTTGGGTTTGTAAAAGCAGTGTTAAGGCTGGTGATGTGCCATCTGCTGGAATGACAAATGCAATGCATTTTATTACTACACACATTTGCGATGTGCCATCTTTTGGAATGATAGACACATAGCAACTAGACAGGCACACAGATACTTGTCCTTTTACTAAGGTGGACTTGGTATGGGATTTGTAAAAGAAGTGCTTATGTTTGTGTTGTGCCATCTGTTGGAATGAAATATGCAATGATTTTATTACTACAGACTAGCTGTGCTACCTGTCTAAGATGGGTTGAAATTGAAGTGATCAACACAAGGTCTATGTCTCTGTTATATGCCATTTAGTGTGGGATTTGTAAAAGTGCTGTTATTGTTTGTGATGCACCATCTGTTGGAGTGACAGAGATGTAGAAAACCAGTCAGACGTATGGACACTTATTAACTTGGATGCTCGGTTTAGGAGCCAACCCCTTCATGTTGGCTTCATTTTGTTATGCTACAGCCTTGCCAATTTGACAAAAGCTGCCCACCATGCTTATATGTATACATGAAAGGGTATGTTTTGCACAAACATCAGGATGTTTTTCTGCACACAGAAGACCATAGCCATGTGGAATAAGTGACAGCGTAGTATGGTAAGACAATTGGACTTTAGGGAACTTCTAAACTCAACTAGACTGGCGAGCTTTGTTGGGCAAAATGGCCTGATCTCGTCGAATGAAAGAAACCGCAGTCTGTGAGCCTGATTGCCCACCTTAATCCCCTTCCATCAATTTTTTATATATAAAGATGAGCCATTTTATTAATCTGTTGTTTTGCAGTACATTAATACTACTATACACTCACCTAAAGGATTATTAGGAACACCATACTAATACGGTGTTTGACCCCCTTTCGCCTTCAGAACTGCCTTAATTCTACGTGGCATTGATTCAACAAGGTGCTGAAAGCATTCTTTAGAAATGTTGGCCCATATTGATAGGATAGCATCTTGCAGTTGATGGAGATTTGTGGGATGCACATCCAGGGCACGAAGCTCCCGTTCCACCACATCCCAAAGATGCTCTATTGGGTTGAGATCTGGTGACTGTGGGGGCCATTTTAGTACAGTGAACTTCATTGTCATGTTCAAGAAACCAATTTGAAATGATTCGAGCTTTGTGACATGGTGCATTATCCTGCTGGAAGTAGCCATCAGAGGATGGGTACATGGTGGTCATGAAGGGATGGACATGGTCAGAAACAATGCTCAGGTAGCCCGTGGCATTTAAACGATGCCCAATTGGCACTAAGGGGCCTAAAGTGTGCCAAGAAAACATCCCCCACACCATTACACCACCACCACCAGCCTGCACAGTGGTAACAAGGCATGATGGATCCATGTTCTCATTCTGTTTACGCCAAATTCTGACTCTACCATTTGAATGTCTCGACAGAAATCGAGACTCGTCAGACCAGGCAACATTTTTCCAGTCTTCAACTGTCCAATTTTGGTGAGCTCGTGCAAATTGTAGCCTCTTTTTCCTATTTGTAGTGGAGATGAGTGGTACCCGGTGGGGTCTTCTGCTGTTGTAGCCCATCCGCCTCAAGGTTGTGCATGTTGTGGCTTCACAAATGCTTTGCTGCTACTTCGGTTGTAACGAGTGGTTATTTCAGTCAAAGTTGCTCTTCTATCAGCTTGAATCAGTCGGCCCATTCTCCTCTGACCTCTAGCATCAACAAGGCATTTTCGCCAACAGGACTGCCGCATACTAGATGTTTTTCCCTTTTCACACCATTCTTTGTAAACCCTAGAAATGGTTGTGCGTGAAAATCCCAGTAACTGAGCAGATTGTGAAATACTCAGACCGGCCCGTCTGGCACCAACAACCATGCCACGCTCAAAATTGCTTAAATCACCTTTCTTTCCCATTCTGACATTCAGTTTGGAGTTCAGGAGATTGTCTTGACCAGGACCACACCCCTAAATGCATTGAAGCAACTGCCATGTGATTGGTTGATTAGATAATTGCATTAATGAGAAATTGAACAGGTGTTCCTAATAATCCTTTAGGTGAGTGTATTTCTTTCAAAGAGAGAACTGTCCCTTGACAAGTCAGGTTGTGCTGGAGCTGCTTCAGGGCTATAAACATTTGGGTCATGTCGTGTACATTTGGACAATTTTTATACATGCCCAGAATTGTTCATGGAGCTACAGAGCAGGGGAGTTGGAGCTTGTGGCACAGTGAGGGTGAACAGAAGACACAGGCTGAAGATGAAAAGAGGTAATATGGTTTTCATGCGGGCGGAAAACTTGGTGGTAGTGGCATGGCACGATGTCAAACGGGTGACTTGTCTCTCTACAGTACACACTAACAATACATGTGAGAAAGTGCAGCAACAGACAACTGAAAAAAAAAGCAGTGCAATGTGGCAATGCATGCAATTGGCTGCTTTGAGGGAGATCAGACTGTGCTGTGTAACATGTATGTCAGATGTATGTGAAATCATAGAGTATACAACATGCAAGACAGTAACATGTGTCAAAAGTAAATATTTTTTGTTGATTTGATATGTTTAACAATTGCTTTGTGTTCTTTTTTAAAAAACGTTAGTTTTTGGAAAAATATTCAGCCCTGGGAGAAAAACAAAAAAAAAAGTTAGCCCTAAAAGAGTTAAAATTATGAAGGGAATTAGTGCAGTGGATTGAGACTGTTATTTTAAAATGAGTGCAACAAGAACGTGGACACAATAGGAAACTTAAAGGTAAATTTCGCACAAAAATTGGGAAGTTTTTCTTTACACAAAGAACCACAGACACTTGGAATAAGTGACCAAGTAGTGTGGTGGACAGTAAGACGTTAGGGACTTTCAAAACTCGACTCAATGTTTTTTTGGAAGAAATAAGTGGATAGGACTGGCGAGCTTTGTTGGACTGAATGGCCTGTTCTTGTCTAGATTGTTGTAATGTTTTAATTTGGGGGGCTCTCCACATAACGTCTGGCCATACAGTGTGTGTCATGTATTGAAGGTATGTTTCCTGAGCAGGAGTTTGGCTGCAGTGATAAACTGAACACGCTCTGGGAACAAAGCCGCTCATCCGTCCTGAGGCTCTGGCTCCGCGTACTGTGATGTACCAGCTGCTCACCTTCTGTTTTCATGTTAGTCCCACTGGGCAGAAAGTTTATTTTTAACATGTGCACACCAAGGATTTAGAAGACAATGATTTTCTGATTCCCAAATTAAACTTCCTATATATATATATATATATATATATATATATATATATATATTTTTTTTTTTGCTTTCTGTGGTCACTGATGATTTTTAGAAGTGAAATTTCAAAATGGACTTTATGAAGCCAATAAATCCAAGTGGGCAAGTCGGTAAGATCATCTCTTAATTTGCTCTTTTTTGTCTTGCAGGCTGCTTTGCGTGTGGGATGGAGAATGGCTTTCGGGTCTACAATACAGATCCACTCAAAGAGAAGGAAAAGCAAGGTAAGCACACTTTATGCCATGAAGGCACTTGAGGTTTTCAGAATGAGCTCATTAGCTGAAAATGTCAGACTGCGATGAGGCAGAAGCGCACTCTCGTCCCCGCACCGTCAACTCAAACAAAAGTGTAAACAACTGAAGGACGCACAGTTGAAGGCACACGGCATGGGTCATGTTCAGAGGTGAGAAGAGGCCCTTAAACGTATCTGCTTATTAACACATCGACTGCCACAGTGAGAATAGGCAAAATCATTCCTGACACCAATGTAAAATAGAGGAGTTATTGTAGCCTCCCTTGGTGAGTCAAAAATGTTGAATTTTTTTTTTAACATGAAAAATGTTATTACATGTAATGGAAACTTGTAAACACCAAATGGTCAGTATAATCACAGTACGAAAAGTTTGTTGAGTGTCCACCGCTATACTGATACACATTCAGTTCACGTCTTTCATGTCACATGTCTTGAAACCGTTGCAGTTGGAACAGTACATGTGTGTTTCTTCGCACACTTATTATTATATTTTTTCGTATGAGAGGGTAGGATGTCAGTGGTTGATCCACACAATTGACGTGCACCTTGTGTTAGTGTAGGCTACCACTGCACAAGGCTTAGTGGCTCCCACATTTCCCCTGACATGAACATTGGCAGTTACAGCAACGTGAACAGTGCTTAGGGGGGGCCTTTTGGCCATACACCTACTTGCACCCTGCTGCAGTATAACACTGGGCATATCGAGGCAGTTTGCTCATACGGTGCCATATGAATCAGTTTCATATCCACGTCAACGTCTGATGACCAGCTCACAATATCCTCACGACCACTTGATCCAACTAATGCTTTGGTTTCAGTTGGACCTAAAACTGGCTTCTCACTTATACACCATTGTGTTTTAGTTGAAGGCTCTGTGCTACTTGTGTCTATTGAAGAATTACCTTAAGAGTGGCAAAACACATAGAAATATTCAGGGTTTATTTGCAGCACATTGTTACTTTATCCACTAGATGGCAGCAGATTGCTGTCCTGAAGTTTATTTGTGCTTAACGCTGTAAAAGTGGATCATTACCATCACCCTGAGTCTGACTCAGGAATAACAGTAATTATACAGAATTCTGAGCCCAAGTCATGCTTGAGGTTAACATAATGAAATTAATTTTGTCATTGAGTAAAATCTCACAATAAAAATGTATTTTCTCTTAAAAAAAAAAAAATAAAGTATTTTAGTTACCTCGTAGTTGAAAAATGGAGCAGAAAATTCTTTGTGCATGCCAGCCACACAGTAACTCGGCAGAGTCTAACAAGTTTGGTTGTGCACAGTTCATTGAAATGACATGTCGTAGTTCCCACTGGAACCTCTTTGAAGTGTCAGATGCTAATTGTTAAGAGATAGATGGCTGTGGTTTTACATATGTAAATTATTTTCGTGAGAAATAAATGTTGTCTAAAATATGGCTAATAAGAAAAAACTGCAAGTGAAATATTCTGTTGTGTGATGCCACACTGGTGTTTTCATAGTTCATGCGTTACCCACAAATGTGTGACGCTGCAGCCCTGATGACAGTTTACGATGTAACTTGTAGATGGCATCTGTTCATACATCACAGCAGCCAACATGTTATCTAGTGGCAATATTAATATTAGTGGCCATAGTTCAGGATAATATTAATGAACAGACTATTCAAGCACCCTCCGCACTACACACCAGCAACTTCATGTCTCTGCCGCTCGTGTATGTAGATTTCACCAAACAACAAATCTTTTCATTCTCATGGATAGGCCTCTTCATTGGGAAGAAACACTATGTTTCCCTGATGGCAACACGAATTAAACGATCTACAAGTCGCTGACTTAAAGTTTAAAGCCAAACAATATCTACATACTTGTGTCATATCACCTATGTCCATATTTTTGATCGATTTTCACTTTTACCTTTTCGTCAATATCGCATTGAATTTTGATTCCGTGTTTGGAATTACATCATGACAATGCAATGTATAACTGCCCGTGCGTGAATATCGTTTCTTTCTCTCTACAAGGAATGTGTCTGACAATAGCATTCGCGCAAATGAGAAATGACTGAACCGTGTGCGTGGTTATGCAGGCAGGACTTTTCCAAATCTCTTTGTATAAGCTGTTGTCTCGCGTGGCTTGATATTTTCACTTGCGGAATTTCACTTTCACCAAACAACAAATCTTTTAATTCTCGTGGATACGCCTCTTCAACACTACTAACTACAAACACTACTTTTTCCAGATGGCAACACAAATTAAATGATCTACAAGTCTCTGACTTAAACTTTAAATATGAACAATATATTCAATCTCATTTCGCTGTTCCGTTATTTCACCGAGTAATACTTTCCGTTTGTTTGCGCTAATTCGATCTTTACTATAAGTTTTTTTGAGACTTTCGAATTTTCGTACTTCCATTATCTCAAACCTGCTCTGCATGTGTATCGCGCCAACGTTTTTGAATTCTTTACAGCGTTCTACTTTGTCATCTATTCTTTCTCTTTTATTTCTGGCCCCGGGTGTGGTTAAATCTCTTGGCATGAAGTCTCGTCTCGCAGGATGTGAAAGTTTCTCTCTCAGAAAATGTTGTCTCGTCTCCTTCCAAGATTTTTTTATGTAATACAGAGATATTCTTACAAAGAAGACATTGCAGCATGTATGGCTTTGGAATGGAGAGGAGACCAGAATCCTTAGAGGTATGTAGAATATCTCTGGTTACCATACTACAAGAAAGACATAGCATCTTAAAACTGTGCAGAGGAGAACAACCAAATGCATCATGGAACTAAATGGTGTACCCTACTGTATCGGGCTCAGAGAATTAAATCTGTTTAGTCTCGAACAGAGGAGGCTGCATGGGGGCCTAATTCAGGTCTTGATAAAGCTGATCCTGCTGAATTCTTTTGGCAAAAGGGCAAGTCACATACACAAAGACACCACCATAAATTACAGGGATGTGCATTTAGTACTGAAGTCAGGAAGCACTTCTTTACTCAGAAGTGTTTTGAGAATCTGCAACAAACTACTGGGTCATGGCACAGGAACTATTACCGCCTTTACGAAGAATCTGGATGAGACTGAGCGACACCTGAACTGTCAGCTAACAAAGCAGCTTGATGGACTGAGTGGTCTTCTCTCACTCATCAGATTTCTTATGTTCAGATTGTGGTGCAGTGCAGTGCTGGTCCAGATTGTGGGTGGACAGCTTAACCCTTTGTGTAACACAGAAAAAAGAATGCAAACAGATAATGTGAGCATCATGGTGGGAAAGACGTGTTCTGTGAGAAGAGTGGCTAAATCTGACTTCATTAAACAGAATGCCAGGATTGAATTCAAATTATTCTAAACACAAATAGTAAAACTGATGCACAGCGTTATTTTATTAAATATCTTGATATAAACAGTAATGTTTACAACATTGACATATAAAAATTATTTTTAAAAAATACAGAAAGAAAATCAAATTATGAGTAAAGAGTAACAAAGTGCTCCTCCTACCTATGCGTCCTTTTTGTTTCGGCTACAGACGGAGTACAAGGATTCTACATGTTGGTCTTCTCATCTTGTCTCGGAGAATTGTTGGCTTGACTTTCTGAAACGGTAAAAACTTGTCTGGGAAAATAAATAGAAAAGTCTGTAGTGGAACTGACTACACAGAGTAAAACTGTCAGTTCAGTGTGGAACAACCAGAAAGGAGTGCGGGGTAAGGGGACTGCAGACTGTCACCAATGTGAAATTTAAGAGAATATTTATGCAGGATGGCCACCGTTTAATGTACATTCTTATGCTGGAAAAGGAATTAATTATCCAAAATAAAAAAGTAAAATTTACATAGACGTAACATGTACCTGAAAACCACTCCAGCCAATTCTAGGTCACATTCAGGGTGACTGCTGACATGACGTTCTTATTGTGGAGTGCCAGGCACAGTGAGACCCATGTGGTGCAAAGCACTCCACAGGCTTCCCTCAAAAGTCTCCGAGGTCTTCCATGTACTTCATGTCAAACGGGAGATGACGTTTATGTTGATCTTGGTGAGCAGTGGTTTCCGCCCTGTGCCTCTCCGGTGAAGCCTGTTTTTTGCCCAGCATCTTTCTGGATAGATACGAGGGGGAACCCAAAACAGCCAGGAATTGATGAGTAGCACAGGATTAGGGGGTAGTTGTCAAATATGCCACTACGTATCGTGCCTATGAGTCTGGTTAATCAGTGCGTCGAGTGATCGAGTGCTTATTCCTGTCATTTATTATTTTTCTCCAAGCCAGCATGGCAAATTTTCAAGAGACACTGATGATTGTGTTTTTCAACATTGTTCATAAAGTGTTTATTCACAGTGGATAGACTGGCAAACGGTCTGCGGCTTCTGCGGAAAAGTATCGGGAAACAAATGACCGGAGAAGTGCAGCACCCAGAACTGCATTTTGCACTGTGGCAGAGTACTCACACACCGCATTGTCGAGTTTTTGACCAAAAGCAATGTGGTTGTTGCTTCAAACCGTCCGACATGTTAACCAGATCACGCTCACTTGTGACTTGTTTTTGTTCCCAAGATTAAAATTGGGACTGAAACAAAGAAAACTGGCTATCGAGGTAGAAATCCAGAAAAAAAACGCAGGAGGCTCAAGACCTGATGAGTACAGGATATGTTTTGAGGAATGGGAGAAGAGCTGGGACGCGCGTATTTCAACTCACAGAGGACTTCTAGGAAGGCTACAAAGGATTGCTCTTTGTTTTATAATTGATATTTTTTAATAACCCCAGGAGCTTTTAGATTCCCCCTTGTAGGTAGATATGGATAGTTAACAACTAATTGATAGACTAAAGGTACATTATGGCAGACTGATAGCTCGATGGAATGAACCAGCTTATTTGTAACATGGGGGAAATTTAATTTGAACAGAAGCTCAAGAAATTTAACAAATAATGAAGGCGTGAGAAGCCTGCTGTTCTTGGTTTTTGGATGTTTTTAAGGGACCTTTTGTGTCTTTCTGGATGATTTTATGTTGCATCTTTGGCATGTTGGTCACTCCTGAGTCCTGGTCATGTATCTAAAACTTGTTTAATCTTTCTTTTTTTTTTCTTTACTTGCAGAGTTCCTTGAGGGAGGTGTTGGCCATGTTGAAATGCTCTTCCGATGTAATTATTTAGCATTGGTTGGTGGTGGAAAGAAGCCAAAATATCCACCCAATAAAGGTAGTGTATAACACAGTCCAGTCATTTTAAAGTGACAGTCTGACATGTGAGAATTTTCTCCTGGGTGATCTAGAGGAGCTGGGACTGTTTGGATTAGTTAGTAGCTGTGCTACTCAGCATAGTCTAATAAAAACATCAAAGCCGTCACAGCAGAATTCATTTTGTGTCTATAGGTAGCGGCTCACCTGTGGCAAAGAGCATCAGGTAATTGGAGTTTAAAAGGATGGCACTCATTTAGAAGTCTGTTGATGCTGTGCTGCTACCACACATCCCTGTCACTGGCCATGAGTCACTCAAGGTTGACAGTCCCCCACTCTCTCAAGATGTCCACCCTGAGACAGCAGAAAGGGGTGTGCACCCGCCACATCGAGTCATGGGTCGACAGTTCTACCTCTGTATTAAAGGGGACATCTCCAGTAGGCAGCAGCAGATATGGCCGCGGCTTTACTTCTAGCCCACTCATCCTTGCACCACCGGCCATAACCTCACAAGTCCTGCGCTCAGACCCTGGTCTGGTCATTTCTTATGTGGAGATGCACTTTATCCCCAGTTTTGGTTTTCCACCCACATCTCCAAAGATGTTCACCTTGGGTTAAAGTAGCTTGGTGTGGGTAACTGAGGCCCCAGCCATGTGCCCAATGCTGCTGACATAGGCACCTGCTGCCCAAGACCCTGAACTGCATAAGCTGACTACATCCTGGACGGATGGCTGGCTGACTGTTCACGTTGGTTGTTTCTTAGTTTACATGCCATTTAATAATTTGGATCAGCATTATGCTCAATATGAGGACTAATTTGCACACATTATTTGCTCGAAGTTTTAAAACTTTATTTTAGTGATGCTTAATATTTTGAGGTTCATTCCTGCATTTGGTTCTAAAGGGGATGGGGGCACAAAGTGGGTGCACACTTTGCTATGGAAGACATTGTCTCACATTAGGCTCTCTTGATTGATCCATCAAGTTAAACTGGGAAGTTCAGTGACCGTCCGAATATGTACTTAAAAAAAAATATAATAGTGCACCACATTGTTAAGATGCAGAGCTGCAATGAGGGAGAATAAACTTTTGAGGGATGGACTTTTCAAACAGATAAGAACTTAATCATCCTAACAGAGGTCCTATCCAGAAGCTGTTAATTTTTCAGAAGATGGCTGATAGTCAGGGTGGGGGGTCCTCCAATGTGTGTGGCTGTAAACTGGTGCAGACCGCTCAGGGCTAACAGGAAAGTTCTAAAGAAAGAGGCCCAGATTCTACAGGTAACCCCCAGATGTTAAATGCCAGTATTCTCCCCAACCTGCATATCATGACTTCTCAGGCAATACTGATCTCCGTTTTGTGCACACAGCTACAGATTTAACAAATTGTTTAATTTGCTGCAGGAGGTGACATGACACTAAGTGTTGACCAATCCAGTTCAGGGTTACAGGGTGCTGGAGGAAGTCCAGACAGCATTGGGCACCACGCTAGAACCAAACCAATTTAGAGTTGCTAGTTGGCCTTTGGGAATGTGGGAGGACAACTGGACTGTCTCAAGGGGTGGAAAGCCCAGAAAGAGCAAACTGCATGTGGACTTCAACCAAGTGTGGATTTGCCAGACAGCAGGATTTGCTGACCACTGTGCCGCCAAGCAGCTGATGAAATTTATTAGAATGCATTGAATATTACAGGTCAAAGGTGCTATACAGTGCGATTAACATTTCAGTTAAAAGGACCCACTTAGAGGTGCGTGGAGGCAAAGTTTACAGACTAGACTGACAATAAAAGTGCACAGAGCGGCTCACGGTTCCAGAAAGTCAGTCCAGAGAGTTGACCCGAGTGGTCACACAAAACAATTTTGACACCACAGGACGACCTCCGTTTCACAACTTTTGAATGTGAAGTGTGTTGGTGGATTTAATTGTAACGCTCAAGTGTACCCAAAGGAATGGCAACAAGGACTGAATCACCTTGTCTCTTTTTATGTTTTACCAGTGATGATCTGGGATGATTTGAAAAAAAAGACGGTCATTGAAATTGAATTTTCAACAGAAGTGAAGGCTGTCAAGTTACGGAGAGACCGGTAAGCTTTCATGTGCTTGGTTATCTCCTCCTGCCTGTTATGTGAGTGGTGAGTGGAAACGCTGCTCTTGTGGGTCTGCTGAGGATAAGTGATGCCCCTCATTATTCACTTTGGCCTTCCTTAATGAAGGGATTGTTACTGGTCATTTAAATTGAGACAGTCTTCTCATGTGTTTCAATGGTCTTAAGAGACGTATTGTGGGAATGCAATAAAACTCGAGCAGGAAGGAGATGCTCCTCCAATGAAAACACCAAAAATCTGGAGGCGCAAGAAGGCATTATGACCCCCCCCCCCCCCCCCAATGGGGGTTGCCAAATGGTTGCCCACCATTTTTAATGACTGAATATAAATTAATTTTAATTCAAAAATGGCACATAATTCCAGTAGGCATTCTTCAGCCATTGCAACTGCCTGCTAGCCCAGCTTTATTGTCTCCTGCAGCTCGTATGGGATGAGGGGTCTTGACGTCTTGATACCTTTTGTCTTTGTGTTTCATAAACGCAATTAATTGGTGTTTGCAGAGCGGTGCCAAGTGTGTCAGTGGTGTTTTGTTTTTTGTCTTTTCAGGATTGTGGTAGTCCTAGACTCCATGATAAAGGTGTTCACGTTTACCCACAACCCTCATCAGCTTCATGTGTTTGAGACCTGCTACAACCCCAAAGGTCGCTTTCTTTTGTTCCCTTTCCTCTTAATGCAGTTATGATTAGATAGATTCCTTTCACAAGTGATGTGCACAAATTTGTTTTTTGATTATTTACCAGAGTCTTGAATTCCAAAAGTACATGGTACATCATGTATGAAGAATTTACATATAAGGCACAGTAATAAGACTGACATAAGACATTGGCTACAGTCCATTATAAACCAAGAAATTGCTGCAGTGGCCATCTGCAGTCTGTTCAGACAAGTGTCCTTTAGACCTGTATGTTAGCTAGTCCTCATATAAACTGTATTAAATGGCTTTCACGAGAAAAGGAACTATTTAAAGCACAGGTGTCGAACTCCGGTCCTGGTGGGCTGCAGGTTTTCATTCTAAGCATCTTCATTAGTGACCAGTTTTTGCTGCTAATTAACTTATTTTGCCTTTGTTTTAATCAACTTGACTCTGCCCTTAGTTGTCTTTTTTTTTAATTAGCAGCCAAACAATAATGAGACACACAACCAGCTCACCTGTGCCCATCACACAATATCTGAAAATAAAGAAAAGTGAAGGCCTCCGTAAGGCTGATCTCTCAGGTCACCGAAACATTTTGACGTTGTTCTTAGAAAAAACAGAAAATCAACGGTTTTGGAAATGTCTGCTGTGGTGGAATGAGAGAAGCAACAAGCCATGGAATTAAATAACTGGTTTAATTAACAAGAATTGCCTTCTCATTAAGAGATTGGTTGGAGTTTGAGATTGCAGTTTAGCTGGTCGTCTGTTGGCTTGTTTCACATCTCATTTCTGTTTGGCTGCCATTTAATGAAGAAAGGAATCAATTCAGAGGACTGAATCCTTAAAAACGGGCTTTTTGAAATGAAGGGAAAAGGAGTTAATTAGCAGTGAAAACTGGTCACTGATTAGGAAACGAGTTAGAATGAAAACCTGCAGCCCTCCAGGCCCAGAGTTGGACACCCCTGATTTAAGGGGTCAGGGCCTATCTGTCCAGAGCTGTATCCATTCAGACATGCTAGCAACGAGCCACCATACTGTCATTTGCATGGCAGTTCCTGCATAAGGGTACAAGACGAACCCCTTAAAGGATAAGTATGGTATTTCTCAAGTCAAAGTTACTTCTTCACAAACATGATGTATATGCATTTGCCACATAAAATTGTGCTCTAAAGGTAAGAGTTTTAAATAAATTTAAAAAACAAATATGGAGCCAGTCCTGCCATATTATAACTGGGGCCTTATGAGGCATGGAAGACTCAGAAAACAAAAGTCCTAAGAACCAAATATGTCAATTTTTCAAGCCATGACAGTTGTTCTGTATTGATCCATGCTTTCTGATTATACACACATTTTAAAATAGTTTTTGAACCAAAAAAAAAAAACAAAAATAGTATTATGAGATTTGATCATTTTAAAAGAAAACCAGCTGTGCGTGATAGCTCATTGCTTATCTTCATCCTCGATAACCTTTCACCCCGTTTTGCAGTTTCCTCTCAAGAGACCAAATCACAGTAAACTGTTTTTTGCCCCGTCGTTGGTTTTGTTGATTTATGTGAGAACTCGCACACGTGAATAGAAAACACGTCCTTACCTTTAAAAAAAAAAAGTACCAGGTATGTGTGATAAAATGTTTATTTCCAGGTCCTTTTTTATTGTGACGAACACGTGTCGAAAACACAGAAGACATGTTTTCTTCTATGGAAACTCAGAGAGGACATACTTGGTACGTTTTCAGGCTTTTGTTTTCCAGTCAGACCCTGTGCCCTATAAGGCCCTGACTAGTTAAGCGCGCCTGGTTAGTAGTGTTGTAGAGTGTAATCTGCACCCCTGCGGGTGGTTCCCTGTAGTGAATTTCTAATCACACCCTAAGTTGTACCACATCACTCTTCACAGCCATCTCCCTGTTGTGCTGCAACATGGACCACATCAGAGCAATAATCCCTCCATTCCAAGTCGCAATTCAAAATGAAGCAATGAGGTGGGGGTGTCCGACCTGTGACCTCCCAAACACAACTCACTTTGCACTGCACCACCTTAACTTGCATGTCATGCAAGATTACGGCCCCTGTTGTATGGTGGGAATGCAGCACACGAAAGTGGCCCAGGGCCTACAGAGTACAGGAACTTATGGGTTTCTTTAAGCAAAGTGGGAAGACGGCTATCTTTTGTCATTGCTTGGCACTGGCCCCCACTAAGTCCATTTTATCAGGAACTTTCTCTCCGTTATCTGTTAAAACACAAAATTAGAAAATTTACTGGGCTACCACTAAAAACTACATGGGTAAGTAACAGATAACAAAAAATTTCATTTTTGTGTGGATTATTCCTTTACTAATAGCCCCTCCCCATTATCCACAGAAACGAGTTTATACTTTTGTAGTGTGTGCTGTAATAAATTATTGATGTTTTCTCAGTTTACCCTTTCTTTTTTTAAAGTTGTTTCTAACTTGCAGCAGCTTTCTCCCAAATGAAGCTTTACATGTGACTTCTGTTCTTCTTGCAGGTCTTTGTGTTTTGTGTCCAAACAGCAACAACTCCTTGCTGGCCTTCCCTGGTACACACACCGGCCATGTGCAGATAGTAGACCTGGCAAACACAGAAAAGCCCCCTGTAGACATACCGGCACACGAAGGAGCCCTCAGCTGCATCGCCCTAAATCTGCAAGGCACACGCATTGCCACGGCGTCTGAGAAAGTAAGCGGAGCTGCGACTCTACTTTTTGTTTTATCATATTTCACTGTTACGTTTTACCCATAAAGACATTCACAATTATACAACTGAATTGGTCAACTATTCCCAGCTTGCCCACATTTGAAAATCTGCAGTTTGCTCTCCTCCTTTTTGTTGTTTTTTTTCCCTTTTAACTCATTTAGGACGTACAAACTGCATGGATGTCTTTGCGCATTACAGAGTCAGCCCAGGTTACCAGGCGCTGCCCCCCGCCCCTCCACCGAGTAGGAAATTCGAGTTCAACAGGAAAAAGTCAGGCCTCCTAATCAGCTTGTGTTTCCTTCTTTACCAGGGGACCTTGATAAGGATATTTGACACTACAGCTGGACATCTGATCCAGGAGCTGAGGAGGGGATCGCAGGCGGCAAATATTTACTGGTAAACCCCCTGTTAACAGATAAGCGCACATGATGGAACATGTCATTCACTGGCACTAGTTAATACTCTCTAGGTTGGCTCAAATTTAACTTGCAGGGCATAATCTAAATCAGACGATGCGATGAAAGAAGCTGTAAATGAGTAAAATATTTAGAAGGCGCAAAACACATTTGGCTTTTTTTTGCCCCCCCTTAAGTGACAGCTATATTTGTCTGTGCTACCACCTCTTCTCAAAATGGCATCAGCATGACATCAGAGAAGAAAACCAAGGCTCAGATTAAGGAACTTTAGAAGGCTGTTAAACAAGAGCTGACTAAACAGTCACTGTTTTATATAGTGCCTTCCTTCTCAGTCACTTAAATGTTTACAGAAGATGCTCAGGCAGATCAAATAACTCTTTGAGTTGCACAGCGAGCCAACTGCAGCCTGATTCAGTCTAAAACTGATGTCACATTACACGACTTGTCGTCGGATTCGGCAGTCAGGGCTGTGGAGTCAGTAAATGCAGCCACTTTGACTCTGACTCCTCAAGTTATGGCACCATCAACTCCGACTCCTCTGTTTGTCGTGTAATGGGAATGGGGCCTTCCTTAAGCAGTGGTCTTACCACTCTGTTACCCATCCTCACACAGACAGCCTGGCAGTGAAGTAAGGCCTCCCAGTCAGTAAAGCAGCAGCTTATCCAGCTGCACTTCATTGGCACAGTGGTGAAGAAGGCTGCCATGTAATCCAGCGGCCCGGCTGCTTACATCTCGGGGAGGGCACATAGCGTCACCCCGAGTGAATTTCTGAGCAGAGAGAAATAGTGCAGTGCCCCTTATTTTACTCTCAGCATAAGTGGTATCCTCACAGTTAAAAACCCTGCTGGTCACTGATCTGATGGAGTTTATTTTTTTGAGCACAACGGAGTGAACTGCCCACACCGATCTGCAGTCACCGAATCCGTTGTCAGCCTCTCAGTGTGAGGATGTCACACGGAGAGGGCCGGAACCCTGAGCAATACCTTACTGGTCTGTTAATACAGCAGATATTAAAAAGTCTGTACTTTGACAATAGCAGCCAGACAAGCCAGCAGTTTTGTAATTCCTGAAAACCTGAAGCTTGGCTGCCAGGGAACCTCTGTTAGTGGGCAAATAAAATCAATCAAGATGCCCAAGTGCTGCTCCATGTTATTTTAACCTTAGGTTTATGTGCTCCTTACTAGAATTCTAAATATCAAGTAGTGTTTATTTACTTAGTTTACAGTTTTACACAAAGCAACTTACTGAACAGGACAGCAGGGCAGCCATGCAAGGGCTAACTGGCAGGGGCACACAAAGCACTTTAATGATGGCCACTGTGTTTTCTTTGCAGTATAAATTTCAACCAAGACGCGTCTCTCATCTGTGTCTCCAGTGACCACGGTACCGTCCATATTTTTGCAGCTGAGGACCCAAAAAGGAACAAACAGTCAAGGTGAGTCCCAGTGACTTATTCTGGAGTGCTTATATAAAGTGATGAATGTGAATGATATCTTATCGATGCGCTTTTAGGATGCTGATAAAAAAAAAAACGTTTCAGACTGGCCTTTCTTTGTTTTCACTTTGACCTTTCTAGCTTGGCCTCAGCAAGTTTCCTTCCAAAATATTTCAGCTCCAAGTGGAGTTTCTCCAAGTTCCAGGTGCCGTCTGGATCGCCATGTGTTTGTGCCTTTGGGACAGAGCCAAATGCAGTCATTGGTAAGGCAGAACCCGTCTTGCTGGTTGGTGTTTCGTAAATGGCAGGGAGTGTTTGGAACTCGAGGCAGGAGGTTAGCCTTTCCACAGTAGGCCATTTACACCTGCAGAAGGTCTTAATTAACAGTGCCAGAGTTTAAGAAGCTGTAAGGAAACATTTTAAATAATGTGCTCACAGAGGATGTAATTTGGCCTTTTTGTCAAGATAAAAATGGATTTCTGCAAAGTGGTCTAATTTAATTGTATATGACTTGCAGTATGTAGCTTGTAGTGGTGGCTGAGATACAAAAATAAAAATGTAGTGTTTTCACGCAGAAAGGAGGGAAAAAGTGTCTGATAGATTAGGCACGTATGGAGAACAACTGCAAACAATACCAAAACATCCATGAAAATCTTGCATTACTCGTGTGACACACGTCAGATCATCCAGTTGCATGCTTTACAGACACTGTTTTTTTTTTCTCTAAAATTATTTTAAATAAACCACTTCTAGAAAACACTCTTGTGAACAAAAATAGAACACACTCAGACATTATCGATCATTTAAAATTGTAGACCCGCCACCCATCGTTACAGTTCAATTCACATCCACAACAGGACAAGCTAGCAGTGTTCAAGTGAGCACACCACAGGTGAACTGGCCTTCTGCTTGTTGAAGCCCCTCGGATGTTCACATGTCCAAGGCGTGTTCTCCTCCAGATGTGCCTCTCTTTAACTTTAAATCTTTAGTTGTACTCGCTTCTCAGTGCACTTTACAATGTTGACTTCACGTGAAGCGCAGTTTTATCTAATGAATAAGCAGCTGCTGAGCCAATGAGTAAAGCGGGGAGGCGGGTCTTCAATTCAGATGCTCATTTGTGTCCGCTTGTGTTCCAGTTTTGTTCACCAGTGCATTTTCATTTAACCATTTTAGTAAAAATAAACGTGTTTAGGACGTTGTGAGCATACAACTGGATGACTTCAGGTGAAGACTGGGCACTTGCCCAGTGAA
The DNA here is from genome assembly GCA_026402145.1 of Polypterus bichir lapradei. Lineage (NCBI taxonomy): Eukaryota > Metazoa > Chordata > Cladistia > Polypteriformes > Polypteridae > Polypterus > Polypterus bichir. The sequence goes on along the minus strand of JANRMT010062846.1, from coordinate 4,280,064 downwards.
TGAGGGTAAGTGCTGGGCTTCAATTCAAAAGCTTGGTCCTGTTGGGACGCATTTCCTATTTGTACACTTATTTTAGTCTCTGCACATGACATTTTTATTCATGAAAGCGTTTAATAACTTAGTAAACATACACGTTTGGTAGGTTGTTAGCCTACAACTGGATGACTTGATTTGTGGGTTAAGCACCACAATACTTTTCTCCCCCAACCAATGGTGGTTTTTGACAGTTTGCTGTTGTCCAGCGCTGGTCTCCATTAATAATTACTCTATCAGAACTTTATTATCTTTGTTCTGCATGTAGACATGAGATTTCATTTTTTTTTTCTCGACCAGCATCACAAACGCTAGGAGTTCAGTAACGGATCATTTGCAGATGGTTTATTCCTTTAAGCTGAAATGGTGCTCGTCAGTTATTTTCCATGGACAGAACTGGGGGGGTGGGGGGAGTCAATTTCCCTTTGTACCTCTGAACTGAACGTGCCTTTCACTTAAGTAAAATTAAGATTTCATATTATGCAGTTTAAAAATGTAGTTAATTTCTGTTCCTTACTGTAGCTTTTCTTTTCCACCCTCCTTCAGCAATCTGCGCAGATGGAAGTTACTACAAATTCTTGTTTAACCAAAAAGGAGAATGTTCAAGGGACGTATACGCACAGTTTTTGGAAATGACGGATGATAAAATCTGACTGTTTTGAATCTGAAGGACTCGTCTTTTCAACTTTCACATCCGGCATTGCAGTGCAGGACCTCAGCAGATAGACTCGTGATTGGACTCTTGCTGGAGGGGCCCGCTTCCTGCATGGTGTAACTTCTGTAGCCTGTCATCGGGGTTTGGGAGATGGCTCTGGCCATTTTTATATACAAGTGCAGTTTCTCTGCCAATGTCGACAGCTGGGGTTTTTTTTTGGGGGTGGAGGGACAATGGGGTTCATATCCAGGTGAATTTTTATTACACCTGAAGTGAACAAAGCAGACAGTCTGCCCATCCTTCACACTAATGAGCTCCACAGCCGACTGCTGTCGTGAATGAGCTTCTCGCATAGAACATTCCCATCCTAACATCACCTAGTAGCAGGCATCAAAGAGGCTGTGCTGTCTTCTCGTCTCACTGTGTGTGTGATCAACCTCGTCAAATACAATACTTAGTGCTGCACTTGACATGTGTATCTGTCAGCAAAGCTTGTGTTTAGAGGCAGTCACCCGCGCCAATACCACCCCCCCCCCCCGCCATACCAGCTGCAAGGTGGCATCCAATAGGACTTCCCATCTAATTTTGTCGCTCAGTGTACCCCTTGGATGGATGGAAGGAGGTCATCTACAAAATGGCGTGGAGTGCAAGGCCAGCTGCTTTAACTCTTTCACTTCTTCGGCATCGGGACTGCAGACTGGTCCTGCACCATGTGGTGTCAGAAAACACGAAAGGTAAGCGCTGTGATCACCACTGGTGGGATTGACTCATCTCTACTCTCTGGCTCGCCTCTAAATGTCAGTAACTGCTTTCATACTTTTTGTACTAACGCCAGTCGCGACAAATAAACATTTCATTTAAAACCAACTGTTACTGGCTGCTGCTTCATTGAAAACCTGTGAATTGACATTAACCAGGGGGAGAGAGTTTGGGGGTAAAAATGAGCAAGAGAACAGTCACCCCTTCTCATGTTGCCAAAGTTTAATTCTGTCCACCAAACTGGGCTGGGTAGTGGGCAGGGGGCCGCAACTGCCAGGCTCTGACACTGCAAGAGTGCCAAAAAACAAAAAGACTGTGTTTTATACCAAGACTGACTATTTAAAACAGATGACAGAGATGTGCAGTCTAACAAAATCAAAGGTGTCACCAGGACTGATACACTGGAATGGTGGTTTGGATTACTAGGATTTTAGCAAAAGGCTGCAACAGAAAATGTGAAGGGGACTGAAGAGAGTGAGATGGAAAGGTCAAGTCACTGATTGGCTGATCACCGTGCATCACTCAGGCTTTGCCATAAGAGTGTACCATTAACACCTTGGTGACTTACCAAGAGGGACTTCTGACTTCTGTCAGCCTGTCTGGGCATACAGTGGGTACTCGCTCCCTATTCAGCTTCACTGCACTTACCATTTCTCAGGAAGATAAAATATATATTATAAAAAATTTTACAAAAGGGCTGTGTAAAAATCTTGGCAAGATTTTCTACTCCTCTGTCAAATTGCAGGAAATTCAGCAACTGTAAACTTAAAGGAAATGGGGATGCCATCTGGTTGGGCACTGGCCCAGGGCTGATGTAGATATATAGAGTGGAGCAAACACGTCTAGTTGACATGACTTTGAGCCCAGCCTTTCTATGAAAAGTAATGTTTTCCTGCGTTCAAATAAAAAAAACTCAAAATTAAGAATTGCTAAGACACTGCAGTCAAGGGCAGGACAGACAAAGATCACCTTAGGACCCCTTTGGTCACAAGGCAAGCACACCACATTGATGCCAAAGTCACCAGTACACGCCAGTAGGACATGAAAGTCAAATGACGTGTTGAACAAGAGACATACAGTGCTGTGTAAACATCTTGAGCTCTCCAGTGCAGGCACAAACATCTTGGGCTTAGGTAGTTGAAGTGAAACAGGTGGAGGTTAGAGTTCAAAAAGTAAAGATAAAGACAAGATATTTGAATATCCATAGAGAAGGGAATTTGCAATGTGGAAATGTGGCATGTTTGTCATCATAAGGCCCAGTACTTTATGCGCAGTGACACCAAAGTGATGAAGTGGCTGCGGTTTTTCATTCCAGCCTGTTTCATTAATTGGAAGGCAGGCCTAGCCGATAATGAAACTTAGTATGTAATTCTTTGGCTTGTTAGTGCTTCCATTCTTTCAAGACCAATCTGTATCACATTGTACATTTTTTCATTTTCTGAGGACACTGAGAACAGACAAATCCTTAAACAGAGGAATGGGGATTCCAGTAGCAGACTTTATGGCCGCCACTGATCCCCAATTCTCTGTCTGGGATTACAAGAAAGACGGGAAAAAGTCTACAGTGAACTAAGGAAAGTGAACAAGTGGCAGACGGGGACCTTCAGGAACTGCAGTGGACTGATCAGAACAAGGTAGCTGCATCAAATATTGAGACCATTGACATTTTTCTGATTTATAAAAAAGTTTTCATGCTGTTAGTTATGAAAGCTTTTCCTGCACTTTTCCCACATTGATCTCTCCAACTTTTGCAGGAGGGTCAAACTTGAACTTCTGCTCCTCCCCAGTCAGTGTTTGCTCAATGATGTTCCGTCATCAAAGCCCAAAATTCTTTATTAAAGCAGATTCTTATCTTCCCACTTCTGGGTTAAGTATGTGCTTTTAAAAAAGCACACAGCAATGGTCCTGAAGTTTCACTTTGGCTCTCAGATTTGCATTTCCTTCTCTTAAATGCTTTTACTTAAACTGACTGCTCTTCCATTGTTTCCATTTAAGTGCTGCTGCCCCTGCCTCATCTATCACCACCAGGTTGTTTTTTTTTGACATGGGCACCTATGAATGTGACACAACATGCGGAGATGCAGCGGCTGCTACAGCACCATGTGCACTCTTCATTATTGGGCAGTTCAAAATGGCTCATGTGTATGTAGTTTTGGATTTGGGGCACAGATGGGTAAAGTAACCAAACCAGCAATGTTGGTTTTTAAAGTCCAGCACCATGACTTTATAAGATGGGCAAGGATGGTTGTAGTAGCCAACATGTGGAAACCGGAAACAGAAAGGTCTAATTAAGCAATTAGTTAACTTAAAAATGTTAAAGAACATTTAATAAATGAGCAAAACCCTACACACATGGCTGTCCTCAAAGAGAAAAGAAAAGAAATGCTCTCATTTTCAAAACCATTTTGGAAAAGAAAAAAAAAAAAAAAAGTTAATAAGAATGGATTTTAATTAGTGACAGAATTAGCTTTGTGAGTGAAGTAAGCTCAGCAGCCTTGGAGACCACCGATCTGCAGCAGGGCTGACATCCTAAACATGTTGGCAGCCCCACTGTATTAGAGAATGGTCCGACCGTTCAACCCAAAAAGTTTTTTGTTACTTACCCTACTGGGTCTGTAGTGATGGGCGAGAAAAACCTAATCTTATGCTTTCACAGAGAAAAAGACATCTATAGTGAGTGACCAAGCTGGACAACTGCAGACAATATAAAAATGTTCATCAAAAAATGTCATGTTACTGGTGTCGCATAATTCACAAGTCACATTGCCCAGTTGTATGTCCCAACCACATGCATTTTTATTAAAATTTTCTTATATATTTCTGGAAAAAAAATGCCACTCTGTCAGAGGAGAGCACAAACGGGAAGCACATTTAACAAGGACAAGCTTTTCAGTTAAAGACCACTCATGTACCAGTCAAAAGTCTGATCTTCACTTCAAAAGCTCCAACCCATTTGAACACAGATCCTCTGGTTCTTTTCAAAGTATTTATTTAGGAAGAAATAGGTGCATTTTGCCCGGTTTTTCATGGATATTGCCCAGTGTTGATCAGCATAGAACCCACCTTGAATATAGAAATGTTTTCCTCTGTTCTTCATGGAAACATGACATTCAAAGGTTTTCTTGGCCTTCACTACAAACCACATGGGGTGTTGCTGTGCTCACATGCTATCAGAGAGATGGTCAATACAAGTATCTGAGTCAGATGTTCCACATGAGCGCCCTACGAACGCGGAGCTACAAGTCGGACAATTTACAGAAAACGATGCAGGCCAAATTCTCCAACATGTGACGTTAACAGTGGCCTTTCATCTTAATCAATCAACTGTACAAAATAAAAACAAAATACATAACACAGTTAGCCTGAAATGACAATTTTATGGTAACAGTGTTATATATATATATA
>JANRMT010062846.1:4258643-4274812 GCA_026402145.1 Polypterus bichir lapradei | reverse complement strand
ATATATGAGTTTGCTCTTTATTTTCATATATAGTTTATATAACTGTATATAAATATACAGTTTAAATTGCCATTTTTACAGACCATGCATCAGTAGTAACCTTGCGTTTCCCCGAAAAGTCCACCTGGAAATGCACATGAAAGCACTGAAGTGGGAAGGTGAAACGTCACAACTTAGAGCTTGGAATAATCTGATAACAAGGGAATGCAGCGTAAGTAACCTATAAAAATAAATACATATTTGGATGGCATATTCCTTTAAACCAACTGGGGAAAAGACTGGCATTTGGTCAAAAGCCTGGGGCTGCCAACATGTTTAAGACGTTAGGCCTGCTGCTGATAGGTGGTCTCCAAGGTTGCTGAGCTTACACTCACAAAGCAAATCCTGTCCCTAACTAAAACCTGTTTTTTTTAAAATGGTTTTGAAAGCGAGTGTCAAGCTCTGTTCCTTGAGAGCAGCCATGTTCACAAGATTCCATTCATTAATTCCAGTTCTTTAACACTTTCAATGGAATTGCTTGCTTAATTAGACCTCTCTGTTTCCTGTTTCCAGAGATTGGTTGCTACAGAATTCCTTGCCTGTGTTCCATTTCCTAGCCACAGTGACGTAGATGATGCGAGACCACTCAACCGATAATAAAATGGACCATTTAAGTAAGAGCTCTAATTGTGGTTAATGATAATCAGGATCTCAAATCACACACACTTTTGCTCACAGCCCTATTGTATGCAGTACCACCCTCAGTAAATGTTCTGAAATTACCCACACAGAATACAAACCTGCTTGCTAAAATCAACCTCAAAATGACACTGGAGGCAATTTTTTTTTAAAGTTATAAGTCAGATTGTAAGTTTAAATTGCTACGGGTTGGGTGGGGAACTCTACTGCAACAGTTTACTATCAGAGTTTGTGACACCAATAGGAGACACATTGGAATGATGCCATTAGAAAAACCATTGCTTCAAGGCCTGGAGACGTCACTGAAAGAAAAAAGGCCGAACACACAACAACCCTCCATTTCCCCCAAAGTGCAAAGCACAAGTACCCAAAGCCATGTCTCATTGAGACCTTTTGAAACGTATGTAGTTTATTCAGCATTCCACATTATTTCTGTCAGTTTTCTGCGAGTCGTACAAACCTGAGGCCCACTTTTCTGGGACATTTGGATGCAGGCATAACAGCTCATGAATCATTTAGGAAAATAACTAAGTCAGCAGAACAAATTTAGCCAAACCATTCACTTGCAATTCTGGTCAAACACAAGTTGTGAAAGAGTGCAGCTTTGCGTTATGTGACAATATGCTCTTCAGTCAACAACCCCCCCCCCCCCCCCCCCCCCCCCATTTTTTTTCTCTTCTGTGCCTTCTTTATTCCCAGGTTTCACTCTTAAATATTAACTAATGCTCAAAGAGAAAAATAAAACAGATTTGTAATAATAATAATAATAAAATCTTCCAGAGTTGGGTTCACTTGGAAGAAACGCTCTCACCAACAATAATAATAATAAAAAAAAAAATTATAAATAAATAAATTTGTTTTGTGAAGAATTGCCTGTTCATTAAGCGCGAGCCACTGCCCCTCTAGAATACGTGCAGGCACTCCGTTTTACACGCATACAACTCCATTTAACGTGAACAAGTATCACTTTCTTGGCTGGATGACAACAATGTGAAGATTGTCCATTTTGTGTTGAGCAATCGTAACAGAATCACAAAAATAAAAAAATTACAGGACAGCAAAGTGACCGGCGGAGAGAGGGGGATACAAGGGCTGATCGAGTGCAGCTCGGCTCGCTTTCACAACGTTTCTCTTCTCTTCAGTCCTCCGGAGTCGATGACTCGAGTTACGTTTTCTCGACTTAAGTTACGTGCCGGCTTAATGAAGCGTCCCATTACTACACATGGAAATAAAACTTTCAGTTTTAATTTTTTTTCTTTTTTTTTTATCATCAATTTACGATAAAATATGAAAATCCTCTAGGTGTAATAAAGTTGCTTCATTTGGATTTAAACAAACAGACAAAAAGAAACCACTCCATTAATAAAAATAAAAAAAGACAAAGAAAATTGATAAAATAAAGTAAAAAAAAAAAAAAAAAAAAAAAAAACTACATTCATTTTCACTGAACATAAAAATTTCACATACGAAAACAGCGTGATTCCAAAAGTACAAATGGAGTGATCGGAAATGTTGGTGACCCCATTTTTTTCTTTTTTTTTTGCCTAGAGAAATGAAAATACACCCAAAAAGAGATCCTAATTTCCACATATGAACAACAAAATACTGCATATATCTACGAACGACTGCATTAGGTAGGTCAATATGAAGGGCTAGCTGCCGACAGAGGAAATGGCTCCACGCATTTGTTCCCTTTGCGGAATTACACTATTGTTTAAAATCTGGTTTACACTAAGCGCTTGTCATGCTGCCATTACACTGATGTGTGCTCAGTCTGTTTAAATAGTTTACACGAGAGTCTTGTGTTGCTGCAGTCCTCCCAACCTCTCCATTTCCCAGTGTGCACTGAGGTAGCAAAGCAGGAGGTACCGTGCAGCCTGGGATGCGGCCCCGTTGCTCATTTCCACTTGATCGTTACTCCAAATCAGTCTTTTATTTAGTTTTTTTTTTTTTTTTTTTTTTTTTAATGTTATTTGTTTCCTATTTTTTTAGGCTTCCTGTGCAGCTTCTCAGTCTCTTCTCACAGGGCACCTTTTCTTTTTGAAATTTGCTTTTTTTTGTTTTTTACCCAATGGGTTTTGAAACACATTCCAAAGTTCAAAGACAGTTAAGTTAATTGTATAGTTTTTGTTTGTTTTTCTTTTCCCATTTGGCACCTGGAGTTGTCTTTTAAAAAAAATAAAAATTAAAAAAAAAAACAAAAACAAAAGGAAAGAAAAAAAAAAAAGGAAAAAAGGAAAGGAAAAAAAAAAGCAACACGGCAGTACCTTCGAGTCACTAGATTTGGCTGCCTTGTTCACTCACAGCCGAGGGGTCAACATTTACTGCAATGACTATACTCTCCCCTTCCTCCATTTTCAGACGTTTATGATCTGGCTGTTCTGCTTGGTCTCCATTATGCCGTTTTGTTGGAAGAGAGGCTGACGCCGATGCGTGAGTGGCCAGCATGTGCAGGGGACTTGCAACAGCTGAAAAACAAAAGAAAAACACAAGAACAATTTTTTTTTTTTTTTAAAAGAGGCATTCACCTCAAGATGTTAACTGCACCACTGTGATGGGATCTTACCGGTACTGATCTGTCCCTGAATTGCAGTGGTAATCGGGACCACATGAGTCCCATTCTGTGTTATAGTTTTGATTGGTAGCTGGTGCTGTCCGAGAGGGGCCTGCTGGACAATGGTAACGGTCTGTAGAGGTGTAGCCTGCGAACTCTGGATGATTCGATTTGCAGTTCCAATGGCAGTGTGAGCGATGGCCGGCACGGGTTCTACTTTCACTGAAACAGCAAACGGAGGAAACAGGTGCGTTAAACATGAACAGACTTGGCTAGCAGACATCTGCCATGTCAGTTTCTCATCTTTCCATCACTGTCCAAACAAAAGGGAAGTGCAGATGGCTCACCTTTAATTTCTTTGTGCTCCCCATTTTCCTGTGGCTCCATTTTAGACTGGTTTAGTAGCACAGCCTGTCCCGCCACCGTGTATGTGTTTGCTGGCGTTAAACCGGCGACGTTAGTAACCGATACAGCTGGTATCTGGTGGACAACATGAACAGTTTGCATCACTGGCTGCTGCGATGTAGAAGTTGTCACGGGAGTGGCCACTGTATATGTGACAGGTTTAATAGTCTGTGGCAGCTGCCGCTGGACTGTAATTAAAACAGGCTGACTATTTAAAGGAGAACCTGGAACAAAAGAAAGATAAAGAACACCTCAAGCAAATATCTGTGCCAAGAATTATGTCGACAGCATGCATTTACAACAACAGAATGAGCAGGATGTGTGCTTTGTTCCACTGTTGCCTACTCTTACCCCTCCACATCACCATACCCAACAAGCAAAACTGTAAGAGCACCTCAGAGCCCACTGACATGCAAAGAAACAGAAAAAAAACAACTATGAAGGGCCACACAAGCAGTACCACACACCCTCCCTATTTGTTTCTTTTTCACTTGTCTCACCAAACAGGCACAGAAGATGGTTATACGAACATCCACAGTGTACATCTGACATGCAGACTCCATGACCTTATGAATGAGTGGACACACATCTCCCATTGCTTTCACATTAACAGTCCCTTGCCATTCTTTTGTGATCAATGGACCCATCCTTGTGAGCTTTTCTTTAACAGAGCAGTCCAGTAGTCCGTTTCTGCCCTTACATGGTCAGTTCTTTAAAAATCCAGTCCTGCGCTTCTGCCACTTTATTTTGGAAAGCCTGATACACAACTGAGATCTACAAGACTCAGGTAATGTGGTGATAACATTTCATTTATTTTAGTGAACATTCCTTAAAGCTGTCCACTGAACAAATAATTGCCAATTTACTATGTGGCATTACCTCCTCCTTTATCTCTTACCTGGGGCACTCTGAGCAAACCGTGCCTCTTGTATTACTGCTAACTTGGGTTGTACTGTAGCAGCAGGCTCAGGTTCCATAGGGACAGGAGAGCCTTCTCGGGATAAACTTTCTGGGGTTTGAACTCCACTGGAGTGAGCAGATAAGACCCCAGAGTGATTTGGAGAAGCAGGAGCACTCCTAGACAAAGACACAAAAACAATGGTAATTTAACTTAAAAGCACAATAATGAAGAAAAAAAAATCCTTTCAAAACATGGTCTGTCCATCATGGCTCATTCTACAGATGTCCACAAGGTGGAGCCCCAGGCTTGCAATTCATAAGCACACACAGTTCAGGAGACCTGCTTGCCAGCTATTCCAGATTTCCCCACTCCACTGCTGAACAGTGATGGCCTACTTAGTGTAGCTACTACAAGAACGTGAGGTTTACATTGGTTAAAAAAAAAAAAAAAAAGTTTAATGGCCATTTGAACAGGTCTGAAATATATGCTTAGCCTACCAAGATGGGGTGCTTATGTATTCTACTAGGCTTTAATGGCTTGTGTGCAGTAAGTAGTGAGTCAACTTGGAATTCCTGGTTTCCTTCATGAAGGTTATGTACTTTCTAGTACAAAACTTCCACTGCATATTTTTCCTTCCTACATGCAAAACTTCATATTTATCAGTATTAAAACACCATTTATCAACTAAAACCTGAATACTGTCCAAGGCTTTCTGTATTGATTTTGAAGACTCTTGGATATCTGCTAATTTACCTAATTTAAGTGCACATTTTATCCTCTATCATATGCACCTTAAAATATCTCATTAGGTAAAAAGATCATTTCATCATAACTTGTCATGTTCTGTGGCATTTTGGTTCAAAAGCATCTCTGGTTTATAGAAATTAACTAATACATATTAAAAGGCTTTGGGAAAAAAACCCAGAGAATCTAGAAAAGAAAAATACCTGGCTGATACGCAAAGAGACTTGACCTGCCTGTGCTCCAATTGGAAAAACCAAAAGAGACATAACCAATTGTATCATAAATGTTGTAAGGCACCTTGGACAAAGGCATCAGCCAAATAAGGAAATGTAAATGAATTCAGTTGTGTGAAGGTTTACTGTGGTGTGACAGTAGCTGCATGGCAAAAAGGTGCAAGGACAAGGACAAGCAAGACCTTAGCACCCTAAGCACTGTTCACAATGCAGAAACTGTCCATGTCTGTGTTAGCGAAATGTGGAAGTCACTAAGCCTTGAACCGTGGCAGCCTACAACAACATAAGGAGCAGCATTGCTTGTGCAAGTCAGGTACTGACATTCTACCCTCATATGTACAAGCAACAGGGGAAAAAACAAAAAAAGTGAGCCAAGAAACACACATCTCCTGTGCTGAGCCGATCGCTACATCAGGCTGTTTCAAACATGAAGGACGTGTACTGAATCTGCATCTGGACACAAGACAAACCTTTTTACTGTTATTTATGTTGACGTTTTACTATTTACAGGTTTCTGATGCACTTGTTGAAAAAATATTAAACATGCTAGGCTGGTTTTTCCTGGGTTAATCACAACTCAAAGGGGGCTATGAAATCAAAAATCTTAAACTCAAGTTGTGTCATAAATGCTAAATATAAGAGGTCTCTGGATGCCTGTAGATTTCACATACCATACAAGCAGATGATGACCGTTCATCGTCTGCATATTTTTACCAGGCATTTTTTGGGTTTAGCCAGCTTGGTTGGTTGGTTGGTTGCCCCCCAAATCTTTCTCCTTGGCTTGCTATGGTCATTTGGGGTGAGACACATTTTTTCATATCATCCAAGACCAACTCCAACTACACCATCTTTGGTCTTCCTCTTGAACTCATCCCCCTCTTCCACACACTCAAACCGCCTTAGTTGGTTTCTGTTCAGCACCACATCTATCACCACCTCCAAAGCAAGTCTTTCTTAACTCAGCACTTGTCTTCCTCTCACTCCACACATCTACCTGGTCATTCTTTCCACATTCGTGTTACGTTATGCTTCACTGGGCACGCCTCACTCCCACTGAGCACACTCTTCAAAGCCAGAGAGCCTCCTTTAGAAGATGACAACTTGAAGGCACCATAACTATGTATGGAGTAAAGAGACAGGCAGGTAGACATTGGTTACCAAATTACTCTGCATCTCACGAGCTGTGTGTGCATTTCTGGTTGTGTTTATGTCCTTGAACACTTAGCACAAATACAAGCTCTTGGTCCAGTTACAACCAGAGCTTGCCACCTACAAGCTGCTGTGCTGCTTCAGCCTCATTTTTGTAAATGACTGTATAACCTAACCGAAGGGGAGGTCATCGCCTTTAAGGACTAAATCGCAGTTCCTGCAGATGCCCGAGAGGAACAAACACCACTGTGGCTTGAATGATGTCACTCATGAATGCTTTATCTTCAGAACTTACTACCACAGGTTATGTATACTGGGTAAGTAACAGCTAACATGTCTTAAAATTTTTCTTATTTATATGCAAGGTTCTCAGTCAGACAAAATCAGTTTGCCAGATTTGTTCTGCAAGGAAGGTCTCAGTCTCCCCCTGCAATCTAACATGGCACATAGCGCAGTGCTGTGAACACAAATTAGTTGGTTACCTAGAAGAAAGAGGTCCCAGGGGAGTTCGAAAGCAGGGTACACCCCTTGGCCTCCTTTTCCTAAAGGCTTGCTCTATTAATTTGCTTTCTGATGCAGGGTCTATCCTCCAGAACGAGCCTTTTCCTGGTTCTTCCTGCGACCGGGGAACTTTTATAAAATAACGGTTCAGAGAAAGATTGTGGCGGATTGAATTCTGAAAAAATAAGTAAATAAACAAAACACACACATGACTCAAATGGTATTTAGCTGCAGAACTACGCTAACATTTAAATTTACATAAATGTTTTTTAAACATTCAAAAAAAAAAAAAAAAAAGCAGAAAACATTCATACAATGGGAGTCAAAGTGAGAAGATGATGTTACCTGCCATCCCTTGTCGGCTGTTCTGTAGTAAGGGTAGTTTTTGGTAATGTGGGTGTAGATCCCATTTAGTGTTAGCTGCTTGTCCGGTGCCATCGTGATGGCCTGGACTATTAACTGTGCATAAGAATATGGCGGCTTTGAGTCATCCTGAGAACAAAAGAAACAAAGTGGATTGGTGCAACAGTAACGAAAAAAAAAAAAAAAAAAAAAAAAAAAAGAGACGATGCTGCCCAGGCTCTACTTTCTTCTGTAAAATGTAACGTATGCCATTCCATTCAGTGTCTCTAAACTCTTGGCTACTTGTTCTTATCATTTTAAGCATTGACTGGCAATGCCTGTAAGATTGTTGATCTGCTAACCTTGGCTACTACAGGTTATTGTTTTGATCCTCTTTCATATTAGTGGATAATGTACTCTGGAAGACAAATTTACAGCCATGACGACACTAAGAGAGCCTACTGTATATGGGTTAGGTCTTCTCCCATTCAGCTTCATTTCTCTCCATTCTGACTCTTACAATCTGCTACATTTCATTGCCCAAGCATGACCAGAGCAATTTTGATCTCGTCTACAATGAGGTATGTTGCTTTGTGTCTAGCTGCGACTGACTTGTATTCTGAAAGGGCAGGTACACAATTGGTTCTGGAGTAACAGATACTGTCCTTTATTAAAAAAAAAAAATAAAAAAAGCATTACTCCTCGCATTTCCCCAAGATTAAGGTCTGTGTCTAGGGTGAAGCCTTTACCTTTGGGCTGTCGCCCCCCGATGCTTCCTTGTCATTCTCTGACTGAGAGTTGTCACCCATTAGCTGGAGTTCAGCTGGGATTACACGAGCCATTCTGTACCCCGATGATCCTGCTCCCCTAGGACTGGATGGGCAGGAGTTTGCAGCACTGTAAGAAATCAGAACAGGATAAAAATCATACAAGTTACACAAGCAACATATGGATCTGAGGAAGGTGGAGACGAATACTTTTGACAGGCCACGGCTCCTTCACTCTCAAACCATACATTTTAAACGATACTTGAAAAGCCAGACACTGCTTCATATGTAGCATTTCCAGGTGATTACTCACATTAAAATCTGAAAAGGCAGCATTACACATAAAGCAGCAAGTGGGAACCTCTAGCATTCAGTGACATGTTCTGTGCAGGACACACTCCAGAGTCGCACTTTCACAAGTGTTGATTATGTCATTTAGATTGTGGGTCATTTCACAACAGGAGTAAAGGCTAAACAAAAATGTCAGGTGTAAAAGAATAGCCATCTAGCTGCAAGTTCTCAAACTTTTATTGTATAAATGTGTAGAGAGAGAGAGAGACCGAAATCAATCCATATATTTGTGAACAACTTTAAAACACCACATCAGTCATTTCTTGGCACCCATCTTTTAACAATATCTACACTGCAGATAAATGTAAGAAAGCAGACATGTTGACTATAGGACATACAAATCGTGAAGTGCTCAAAAAATGTTAAAACTATATAGCGTGAAGAAAAGCATGTTTTAAAATGCACGGCATATGACTCAAGTTCATGACAGATTAATAAAAATTGATTTTAGCAGAACAAAAGAAGGCACAAGTAATCGCTCAGTAAAAGAAGCTTTAGACAGAAAAGATTTTAATTTGTGAAAAGTGTGTTAAAATGGAATATTAATAAAACATTTACTGATTAAAAAAAGAAAAAAATCAGGATCATGTGATGTGCGCAGCAATTAGAAGTGGAAGCTTTAAAATGCAGGGCATGTATGGGATCTTCATAAACGATTCATTAAATCAGTTATAACAAAGGAAACGTAGGAACTGAAACTGCAAACACTGAAAGCTGGACTGTGCCTACCACTGGCATTGCAATTGGAGATATAATTCTTCCAAAATGTACAGACCCAGAATGAACAAAATGTACTGGCAGGATTGTGCCATGAGCATGACAATCAGGAATTGTTCTTTAAAATGCACCACCATAAACCGCAGCTTTATAATGGATCATTATTACAAGTATTTGTAAGATGCAGATACTGGACACCAAACAGCTGCCAAGATCATATTGTTTGTTACAAGTTATCAGTAACTGGATTTATTAAAATGTAAAACATGATGATAATACTCTTTTTTTATTTTGATCCCAAATGGAACTCAAAATAGGATGATTTTGCACATACAGCCATGGTTTTCCTCAAATTTGTACACACTGTAATATAATTTTCCTCACAGACTAACGTTGTACTGAAAAATGCTTATGCATGTAATTGAAGAACAGAAGTGAACTTGTAAAGTATAAAACAAGTCTACCTGTTACAGAAAAAGTGTGGTGTTTAGTGGTCTTTTTCCCCCATCACTTAAACTGCCTTCACTAATATATTAAGATCAAGTAGATGCTGCAGGCAACACAGTTCTGAATGGCTTTCTTAAAATGCATAAAATGTGCTTCAGTGTCACAATCCATTACCAATAAAAATTTTAAAAAATAAAATAAAAAAGACGACATACCACTGCTGCATGCACAAATTCCTAATTCCATCTTTCTATTAGCATGACAGGATGTTACAAACAAAACAAATGGTATTCTTTAAAATGTGTACCTTGTTGCACCCACCCTCAAACTGCCCACCATCTACCTGCAGAGGCTGCTCTGAGAGAACAAAAAACTGCTGCTCAAAATATCAGGCAGTCGTCGGTGACGGCCACCTCATTTTCCCCTGGGCCTAAAGGAGATGGCACCAACAAAAGGCCATGTGATCAGTGCACATTCTCTATTATGTCTTATTTTTCTTTTTAAACTTGTGAATGTTATTCTGGATGATATAAGGCTCTATCCTGGGTCCGCTGCTCTTTTCGATCTACATGCTTCTGTTAGGTCAGATTATCTCGGGGCATAACGTGAACTACCACAGCTATTCTGATGACACGCAACTGTATTTATCAATAGTGCCTGATGACCCCGACTCTGTTGTTTCACTAACATAATTACTTACTTGTGTTTCTAATTGGATGAATAGTAATTTTCTCAAGCTAAATAAAGAAAAAACTGAAATTTTTGTGATTGGCAATAATGGATATGATGAGGAATTTATTAGAAATAAACTTGATGCATTAGGATTAAAAGTCAAGACGGAGGTAAAGAATTTAGGGGTAACTGTTGACTGTGACCTGAATTTTAAATTGCATATTAATCAGATCACTAGGACAACATTTTTTCACTTAAGAAACATAGCAAAAGTTAGACCTCTTATATCATTGAAAGACGCTGAGAAATTAGTTCACGCTTTTGTTTTCAGTCGACTAGATTACTGTAACATACTCCTCTCAGGACCACCCAAATAAGACATAAATCGACTGCAACTACTGCAGAATGCAGCTGCTAGAATCTTAACTAGGAAAAGAAAATCCGAGCACATTTCTCCAGTTTTGATGTCACTACACTGGTTACCTGTGTCATTCAGAATTGACTTTAAAATACTGCTGATGGTTTACAAAGCCTTAAATAATCTCGATCCATCTTATATATTGGAGTGTCTGATATCTTATATTCCAAATCGTAACCTTAGATCATCAAATGAGTGTCTGCTTAGAATTCCAAGAGCTAAACTTAAAAGTGGTGTGGCGGCCTTCTGCTATTATGCACCTAAAATCTGGAATAGCCTGCCAATAGGAATTCGGCTGATACGGTGGAGTACTTTAAAGCACTGCTAAAAACACATTACTTTAACATGGCTTTCTCATAACTGATATGGTGGAGTACTTTAAAACACTGCTAAAAACACATTACTTTAACATGGCTTTCTCATAACTTCATTTTAGTTTAATCCTGATGCTCTGTACATTCAATTAATTATCATTACTATTCATGGTGGCTCCAAAATCCATACTAACCCCTACTGCCTCTTCTGTTATTTTTCCGGTTTTCTGTGGTGGCGATTTGCACCTCCACCACCTGATCAAAGCACCATGATGTCCCTACATTGATGGATTAAAGGCTAGAAGTTCACGTGACCGTCATCATCAAGTCCTTCCATGAGAACCTTGAATACAATGAGGACTGATCATTTATGTTAGGTAGAATGCCTAGAGGGGGATGGGCGGTCTCATGGTCTGGAACCCCTGCAGATTTTATTTTTTTCCCCAGCCGTCTGTAGTTTTTTTTTTGTTTTTTTCTGTCCTCCCTGGCCATCGGACTTAACTTTTATTCTATGTTAATTAGTGTTCTCTGATTTTAATTCTTACTTTGTCTTTTTTCTCTTTCTTCATCATGTAAAGCACTTTAAGCTACATTATTTGTATGAAAATGTGCTATAGAAATAAATGTTGTTGATAGATGTGCATGCTAAGTTGCGTGAAAAAGCAGCAGCCACCACTTGTCTGGCATTTTCCAAGGTAACAAAATAAGAATCAAAGATAGTCTCGTTTAATATTTCCAGGTAGAGGGCAGACACTAAAAGTTTAAATATTTTTCTCCCATGATGGAATCTTTCTAATAACTGGAGCATCAATCAGTAAGCTGTATATGTATGCAGTGTACAGATCTACTTCAAGGGGGAGAAAAAAACAAAAAAAAAAAAAACAAAAACAAAAACACAGAAAGGATTACTATAAATAAAATTGTGAAAGAGTGTCCCAAGGTGCCCATTAAATATTTTAACGGTGGATGTGGCACAATAAGAGAGCACTTTAACAGCCACAGGATGCACACCTGAATGTAAGGGGGTACCTTAGTGCTTTTGTTTTTTGTTTGCAGACAGAAAAACCACAGTGACATCCCAGCAGCAACAGAGCAGTGGCAAGATTTAAGAAGTACTGAGCTGTTTGTTTCATGTTAATTTGGTGTGCAGAAAATTATTTGCACATGGACTACATATGTAAATTGGGAATTTAGTGTGAAACACAAGGATTATTACTATCATCATCATTAATATACTGGACTGAAAACATCTTCATTATTTGCTGCTTTAAATGGCTTGCTTTGCACATTTTTCCATTGTGTGTAATGAATATACTTCTCCTGTTTACCTAGTGGTGATTCAAAACAAAAGATTACAGTTACAGTAAATGTACAGTAATATAGCAAATATATTTGAGTCAAATGACAAGAAGTGGAAGAAATTGCTGCCTTTGAGCTCTCTGTAGTCTCCTGTGAACAAAGCTCCTTTCTTTTAGATATCCTGGGGGAGGTGACACATGCGACTTTTAAAGTTTACACACCTGATAGTTCCAGTTGGGGAAGGGAGAGGACTCATCAGATGTGCGATGCTGTCTGGAATGTTAATGGTCAAGGGAGAAATCTGGGGCTGGACAGGCTTGACTGGAGACTCTGGCGCCTCCTGTTTCTCCTTCTTGTCGCTGGCGAGTGCTGTAAATGTAATCTTGATATTTGTGCTAGGAAACCTGAATGTGCACCTGAAATTAAAGGAAAAGTGGTTACTCCACACTGTCTTCTTAGTTAGTTAGTTGATAAAGTTGCTAGGTTACTGTAGTCATGCACATACTAATCCTAGGACCTCCAAGTATAAAGAATCATTGCAGCCAGAAACTTCAGGCGTGACAACAGCTTGGAATACACAAAGGCAAAATGAGGTAAAAGAAATGCAATGAGGCCTTAAAAACACTGAAAATGATTTACAAGGTTATTTTAAGTAAACATTTTCAAGACAATTTCCATCAAAATTTAACAAAAATAGTACATGCTCATTAAAATATTAAAAAATAAAACACTGCACAAGGCACCAATTAAGAATTAAGCTTAACACAACAACAACACAATCGACGGCATTAGCACAGAAGTGAGAGAACGTCTACTCGCTGGCGGTGACCTAGACTGGCCAACATGGAAAAGCCTTACCCGCCTGCGCACCAGGACTGACAGACCCAAAGTCAACTTGACCAAGTGGGGATACTCTGATGACAGTGACCTGTGTGACTGCAGGGAAAGACAGAGACCATGGAACACCTCCAGATCTGCCGATTCCTAGATGAACCGCACACCATGGAGGACCTCACCACGGCCACCGACACAGCCATAGCCTAGGCTCGCCATTGGAATGGCATATGAAACTTTTGGTTTTAAGGACTCGAGAAGAACCAATTAAAACACCCAGAGTACTGTACCCAGTTTTAAATGCCACAATACATTAGAAGTGGAGTAATTAAGTGCCTCCTTGCACATGTCCAATGTCAACAAAAAGGTTGCGTGTTATACAGTTACTGGAAAGGTGCTGAAAAATCTAAATTTTAATATGGTGTGGTACAGGAATCTTGGGATTTTTAGTACTGGAAGTAAACTTCAGCTTTCCTTTCAATCTCCCACCTCCCAAACCCTTTCCCCAACACTTGCTATACTCTTTGACGTGATCGGGACTTGACGGGTGGAACCACCTAAACCCCCCATTGCTTCTATGAAATCAGAACTTCTTGGGGGCCCACTGTATTGCTTCAACCAGACTGGGACTTCACAGAGGTTCTGGAGTTATCTGTTATTTACTTCTGAAGTGCTTTGCTACCAGTACGGAGGTCTGAAAGCCAGTATCGATACCAAAGTTAACATTTTTGGGACAGTTCAAACACTAATGCCAGATGAAGAGAACTGCACCTCTTCAGTCCTGAGCTATGGGAAGACTAAACCGAGGTCTTCACACGCACTCATGAAGATGGTCCAGCAATATTTATTCAGAAATGGAGCGATTCCTCAAATCAAACAACTCTAATGGAAATTAAACAAACAGAACAGCAGACATTGAATCAAAGTATTTTACAAAACAGAGTACGGAAATCTGAAGTGAGTCGTGAATCAAATAGCACAAGATGACACACAAAGTATTGAAAAAAATGTACAATTTAACAAATTTGTGCAAAAAGACTACTAGAAGACTAAAGCACTCACGTACAAAGGAAGCTTGCAGAGTTCTCACTTGTGACATTTCACCTTCCAGCTATGTTGTGTTCACGTGAATTTCTGGTTAAGATTTTTTGGCAGAAATGTGGAGTCACTGCTGATTTGCTGCTTGGCCCACACAAAAATCTTAACTTTTACGTGAATATAAAAGCCAAAGTATGTACATTGAAAGCCTATCAAGTCACTCCAAACAACTGGACCACCAAAAAAATAGAAATTCTGATTGACAAGGTTATTTTTTTTAAATGTTATATGAAGTGAAACGTCAGCATTACATCACAACTTGAAAAATTCAGGCAGCACTGTTTTCTCAGATTTGTCCCCACAAAGGAAGCAATGGTTTTCCTTTGTTTTGTAAAATGTCATATATTTACCTTAGCACTAAACCAGCAATACACATCTGCAAAACTAAATCACATTAAACCCAGTCACAGGGAGTTGCCTGTATTATTTGAGTGTATTTTTGTCAATGTGACCTTCTATTAGCCATGGTGTCGATCTGTAAATTCCCAAGTCACAGATCAAAGGCTCCAGGAGTCAGTCATTTACCCTGCCAGCTTTCACAGCACACAAATATGGAAATAACTACAAAACACTGTACCTGTAAAGTGCTGCTTACTACAGAAAGAAAGGTTTTGTATACAACAGGATGGCATTCAGGCTGACCACATGTGTGTTCTGCCACAAATTTTGAGAAAATGCTATTATCTTTGCTCTTACAATTACAAAGTAAATCTGCTTTTTAAAATAAACTGTACACAAACTTACATCTTCATTTGTTGCTGCATGTTTCTTAAGGACCCCATGATTAACACTGTGATCTCCTAGTAGCTATGATGCCTGATTGTATGCCTCAAGATTGCCAGTTTACTTCCATGAGTCACTCAGTCTATGACTCCCAGTGAGTCACTGACACAATTCTATCAGTGCCCAACTGTACAAAAATACGTAAACATTTGTACGTGATTTGTTTGGGATAAATGCATTAACTCGGGCATCACGTTCATGATCAGCTTTATATCTAAAAAAACACAACATTTACATGTTAGTCAGTAACACAAACTTACATAAGGTCGCACTACTAGATTTTAATCTGGCAGTCACTTAGCCATCAGCCCTTGTCCCCTCCCTGCCATGCACACTAAATGCCAACCAATCACAGGCAAAGGCCATAAACTGGGCAACTTCAGAACTACAACAAAGCACATGAGCTACGAGACTGAAAAATGGGTCAAACAAACAGTGTTTCACTATCGTGGTTACAATCAAGAGTGGTACTTTAAATGCCAAATGCCATTACACTCAAACTCCATTGTGAAAAGGATACTTGGGGGGGAAAAATTAAACAACTTTCATGAGCTTAGAAGTGCAAAGACATAAAATCACAGCTTCCAAAAGGTACAAAAATTCCACCTCAATTTTATGTAACACTCCTCAAACGGCAGAACATTACAAATAAAACAAGTACAATTCAAAATAGCACAACATTCCTACATTAGGTTACAAAGTTTGAGATTATTCAGTGCTCAGTAAATTACAAAAATACAAACAGGACAGTATGAGATGATAATGCAAGAGAACCAGAATTAGTGCACCTGGGACAGAAGAGTCAAACATACCAGAGAGCGGGCCATTGTCGCTAGTGTCTGTGGACTACAATGAAGGTCGGACACTGAGTTAATGGATTCTGTTATTATTATACAATAATCTTCTTCTTTTGGCTGCTCCCGTTAGGGGTTGCCACAGCGGATCATCTTTTTCCATATGTT
>JANRMT010062846.1:4240759-4253643 GCA_026402145.1 Polypterus bichir lapradei | reverse complement strand
TTTTTTTTTCTCCCTAAATAATAAAAACCATCATTTAAAAACTGCATTTTGTGTTTACTTGTGTTATATTTGACTAATGGTTAAATGTGTTTGATGATCAGAAACATTTTGTGTGACAAACATGCAAAAGAATAAGAAATCAGGAAGGGGGCAAATAGTTTTTCACACCACTGTATGTCACTCGCTCGCTTCTTAATGTTTCGCTGCCTTCTCAATTATATAATGCATGTTTTGTTCAGCGTATTTTGGAGCTCTTCCTGGTTTTCTACATAGTGCGTTGACAGTCAGTTCACGTGATTACGTGGGCGGCGTAATGATGTCACACGAAACTCCGCCCCCACGGCGGCCAAGCTCAACTCCATTACAGTAAATGGAGAAAAATACCTTCCAGTTATGACCATTACGCGTAGAATTTCGAAATGAAACCTGGCCAACTTTTGTAAGGAAGCTGTAAGGAATGAGCCTGCCAAATTTCAGCCTTCTACCTACACGGGAAGTTGGAGAATTAGTGATGAGTCAGTCAGTCAGTCAGTGAGTGAGTGAGTGAGTGAGTGCTTTGCCGTTTATTAGTATAGATATATATATATATATATATATATATATATATATATATACACACATACACACACACACACACACACACACACACACACACACATATATATATACATACACACACTGTATATAAAAAACACTGTATGATAACACCACTACATTAATTAAATATCACATTTCCCAGTTTCAAAGTAATTTACAAAAATGTACACATACATATTTATATATTCAGAACAATACTGAGCTCTCCAGATAGTTTGCATTTTTATAGTTAATAAAATAGGTTACCGTTACAGCCTAGCTTGTTTTCAGATTTTTTGAGACAAAGATTTATTTTAGCTGCTTTAATGGCAATATTTACTAAATATTAAAATAATCTTTTTGTTGTGATTAAAATAAAAATAGTATTTTGTTTTGGATAATAAATTTGTGATCAATTGAGAATGTATTATATCAAACAACTTTAAAATCTGAATTGCTCATAATGAACAGAACTAATAATAATTCAAGAGGTGTAAATGATTTAGTAATAGAGGGGATTTGATAGCACTTTACAGCAGTTCTTTAAAATGAGACCACAATATTGTCACTATTTTGAAGAACAACAATGGTTATTTGATAGTATATACACACACACATCTCTCAAAGGTTATGGAATAACAGCAAGATTAGATAGATTAGTGCAAGCTTACTCACTCAATACACAGAACCAGAGACAAAGCATAAAGAAGCACAGACATTTTGCTGGCTTCTCTAGTAAAGACAGTAGCTTATTTTATATTTGTTTACAGCGTACATAAATGCCACAATCTATGAACACAGTGCTGCTTATTATTAGCACTCCAGAGTGACATGCCAAATATTTGACATTTACTACAATTTGTCTTTATAAAATACCAATTTCATGTAACTTGTTTAATACAGTAATTGTATCTAATATATAAAATGTGCTAAGGTATCCACAGAAAACAATAAAACCTGCTTCATAAGCTGATGTCTTATTTTAATGACATAATTAACCTCAACAAATCCCCAGCAGCTACAGGACAAGTTTCAGTTTGCTCACATCGCAGCAGCATAGTTGCCAGCCTGGCCTGATGCTTCACAACTTCAGCAGATTTCGGTTCTCTTGGCCTTGCTATGGTCACATCCTCCCACAACCCAAAGACACAATGGTGACTCTAGATTGACCTGGTGTGTCTGTGAGTGTCTCCTGCAACTGTCGGTGTTGGGTTTTGTCCACCTTATAGCTCTCAATATTGGCCACAAAGACATAGTGTGTGCACTGCTTGATGAAAATTATTTTTAGAATAGGAAAATAAGTTTGTGTACAAAGATGTCTGAACTATCTAAGTACAAGAGTTACATTGAAATTAAAATGCAAGTTACAATGAGCAGCAACTGCAAATTGGCAGTGAAACAAGTGGGTGGGTAAGCAAATGAATGTGCCCAGTGAAGGACTGACACATTGTCTAATGTTTGTCCTATTCTTGCTAATGATACAGCCTACCTCAACCTTAAAATTAAATGAAAAGCATTTTTAAGTAAATATTAGAACAGATGGACAGACCAAGTTAAACATCTCTGAATATCATTAACTACATTATTATTATTATTATTAAAATAGATATTAAAAATGTTACAAAAACAATTGGGACTAACTGCAGAGACAATGGTCAGCTCATAAAATGAATGGTAATCTCTGCCATTCCGTTTCCATGCGATGTGACGGCTTATTTGACTTTATCCTTGTCCTTCATTCTAGCTGATATCTACATTTTAAAATATCCGCCATTATGTTGGTTCCCTAAATTCAAAAGGCTGCACTCCAGTTAAAGATTTGCAGATTTATGGTTCCTTAAGAGGAAACTACAAAAAATCTCTAAAGGGAAAAGTGTTTCTACCACTAATAATCTAGAAATGGCAATGAAAGGATGTTTACTTTTTATATTCATCATCTTTCTTTAGGACTTAAATAATAAGCAGCAGGCTAATTTCCTTTTCAGGAAGTTTTAAAACCCAAAAGATGACATGTCTTAATACTTCATTATTAGAATAAACCAGAACTAGATGGCTGAACATTTGAGTGATTGAGTTCCGTAACAATTACCATCGAACTGTCCTATCATTTACACATTCTTAACAAGTGCCAGACACTGGTATGTTCACTGACTCTGGATGTCAAGAGTCTTACTAATATCCTCACCGCCATCACACATCTTGTATCACACACCAACCAATTCCACTGAAGTGCCACACTTTTGTCAGCAGTTGCCATTTAAGGTTGCTCACATTCACAATTAGTGTCACATCACTGGAGCCTCCAGTGCATAGCCTTTCACTCTTCTCTGCTCACATATTTTGGTTACAGGGACAGTAACTATCTGGTCCTGTTCTTGGTACACACTTCTGCAGCACAATTTCCTCAGATGTCATTTCCTCCTGTGACTACGTTACAGGCCTACTAAGTAGACATTATAATGGGTGTTACAGTGATAACCACTCATAACATCAGTGTTGAATTTTGAAGCCATTAATTGATTCGTTCTTAAATTTGTACACATCTCTAGTACTGGGTCTCAGGGTTCAGAGCAAACCTGACTGAAGTAAAGCCAAGGTGCTCTGTGTAGAGTAGCCATCCATCACTAGCCAAGTTTCCATCCAGTTTTTTGCGACGTTTTGTTATCGACAAACAGAATATACGTAAAAAAAAAATGTGAAATTTGCTGTCTCCAGCCTGTTTCCATCCAACTGGCTTTTTATCGATAAAATGGTGTGCGTGATGACGTCACCCCCCCCCCCCAAAACGAACTGTCGCATAAGTTTTGTTGTATTGCGAAAAAAAATCTGCCCTTGAGCCGTTTCCATACATAATTTTGTGTATGTCGCAAATTGTCTACCTTTTGTTTTCCACGTTACACTCCCTCCACTAAACAAAGAAACAAAGAAGTGGAGAGATTATTCAGACAGTTTTTTGAAATTTGGCAGCTTACTGTTATTTCAGTTTCACAAATAATTGGAATTGTACATAATATCCGAAGACGACAGCAGAATGAAGCAGTTGCTTGTCCGATAGCCTTAGAGCTCGAAGAAAGTACCCCAGTGCGACGAAACCCACGGGTATGGGAGAGACGATGGAATAAGACCTTCTGGGAGGAAGTTATGGAGAGACACTTTACAGAAAATCTCTGGCTGCAACATTTTAGAATGACACGGCCGACGTTTGAGATGTTGTGTGGATTCGTCAGTCCTGATGTTGCGCCCATCACAGGTTGCCACCGACCACCGGTTCCAACCCAAAAGCGGATTGCCATCGCCCTTTACAAGCTGGCAACCTGCGCAGAGTATAGAGTAGTTGGAGAAACTTTCGGGGTTAGTAAAACTACCGTCCATCGATGTGTATATGCTGTGTGCACCGCTATTAAAGAAAAATTAATGTGGCGTTATATCAGACTTCCGACTGTAACGGAGGCCAATGAAATTGCATACCGCAATTCCTTGGTGCATCTTGTGCCACAGATTTACGGTGCGCTGGATGGCACGCATGTGCCTATTCTTCCCCCAACGGAAGGCTACCGCGATTACATTAATCGCAAAAGGGTGGCCATCTATTGTTCTCCAGGCCCTTGTTGATGACATGTGCATGATACGAGACATTTGCGTTGGCACTCCTGGAAGTGCCCATGATGCAGCTGTGTTTACAGCATCGGATCTGTACAGGTGAGCCTACCTTTCAACATCCCTGCTCAGTGCGATAACAACTGAATTAGTACTGTAACCTGCTTCCCTTAAGGTTTTTAATTAAAACTGAAATTTGAATTAATACAAAATAACGACGTTTAATCAAAAAAAACTAAAGTTAATATTAATGAGAGAATTTCTCATATATGCTAAAACATCTGCCATTTAATAATAAGAAAAAAATGTTTAGATAATGAAACACACGGTTTATTAAATATTTTGACTGGCACAGTAAATTACCTTTGCGGTTTTTGTATTATTTAGACATCCTGAGAGACACCCCCAGGCTACAGTTGATGTGGAGGGAGTTCAGGTACCCCTTTTAGTAGTAGGAGACCCAGCCTACCCGCTACTGCATTGGCTCATCACGAGAAATAACGAGTCTCTTCATCAGACCATGCGAACCACTCCGCTATTCTTGTTTTGATTGCACGTGATGAAAATGTATCATGTGACACATTTATTTGCGTTAAAGCCCTTTTTTCCGACAAAAAGTGTTTCCAATGTAGTTTTTGTGACATCTGAAGTATCGATATGGAATTTATGCACTACAGTTAAACGGAAAAATATTATGTCGACATGTACAACATTTTATCGATAATTAGCATTTCCATCAGCTAACATTTGAAGCACTAAATATTTTTTCGCAAAAAATCCTTGGATGGAAACCTGGTTACTGAGCGTACCTGCTCATACTGGTCCAGTGCAGATTCAGTTTGAACTCAGTTTGTTTGCACACCCTTGACATCTAAGAGGAAACTGAAGATAAATTGTCATAAACCCATTATCAGCCTAAATATACACTTTCTACAATTGTCTTGTTTTCACACAGAGGTGAGGAAGTGCTTTGTTTTTGGTGACAAAGACTCTTAAGACCGGTCAACCTTATCTTTCAAAACAAAATAATAATAATAAAAACAAACCCAAAAAAACGCCGAATTAGCTCAAAATAATAGGCAGCATTAAGTGGTTCTTAGAAGGCTACAAAAGTCCACGGTCTTTACTGAAGGAAACATTTTCCTCACCTCATACAGTACATGATTGCTGCAGACATGACATATTGATTCAGATCTCAGAGGTGTGTGGGTACTAAATGCTAACTTTGTCCACCATTACCCTCCTTTTAAAACTTTAAAATTACTGAAATCAATGATGAATGCCTCTAAATACCCACATTAATATTGTCATTAGAGTTGACCAATCTTCAGGTTAGCTTCACACTACTGTAGTAACAAAGCTCACAGGATAGAAAGACATGCCAAACAAAATTACAAGAACATCTTTTTTTGATTTTTAGTAATTTTTAGCTAAACATTAATGTGGTACTGCGCAACTTTATGAATAAAAGTAAATTCTAAATTATAAAGTAAAATGCAGTAAAGGAGTCTGAACAGAATATTCCTGCACTAGCAGAATGAGCCAATGCTAAATTCTTAGAATGTCACTGAAATAACTGCAGTAAGTCCTTGACTTACTTTATACAGCGATTCACAGAGTTCACTATATTGCCATATTAAAAATGATTACTGAATTGTAGTTTCACCCTGCTGCATACTTATTACTGATTAATTTTAAAATCTGGCTCCTACTTGGGAGTGTTTCTGTTTCTTTTTCTCTCCCAGATATTCTGATAAAGAGTTCATCTCCTCTTTAAAACATGCTAATTCAGCCAGTAAGATCTCTGTAGGCTCCATGACTTCTCATTGTTCCTTTAGGGTCATGAAATAATGCATTTAAATTAGAAATTCAATTCTTGCAAGAAGGTTTACTTATATTTTGTGCAGTTAATAACAAAAAAAAAAAAAAGAAAGAAAGGAAATATGAATACTGATCCAAACCCCATACTTGGATTATGTGTGATCAGTATTACAAAGTTTCATGTTTTATTTTAGTAGATGTTTAACAATAATAGTAGGTGCATAATTGTCAAAGGAACCCCTGGCTCACTTGTCATGAGGACAACTTACAAGGCCCCATGCTACAGTAACAGGCCCAGATAGGCCCAAGTATAACCAGAAAAACAACTGTTAATGGAGATGGCAGGACTTCAAATTCTAAATTGCAGACGTGCATAAACTGGTAGATGATGTGACATAACTAAAATGTTCACTGGCATTTTAATAAATCAGCTCCAAAAAATCACATCAGGCAGCCCTGCACTATTTATCATGTGTATACAGCAGATGCAACCCTCTCACATACATACATCACATGCATGGCAAACACCTAAATAAATAAACAAATAAAATTAACATGTAAATGAAATGCCAATAGCACACATGTGAATGATTTCACACACCGTTGTTCTGTGTGCAGGTACAACATGCTTTTTTTTTTTTTAACTTTTTCTTAAGAATTAGTCTGATTACTAAACAGAAGCTGCCTCCAGAATTCAGGCCTCCTCCATCTAAATCCCAGAATGCAATGGGTGACCACATTTAATTTTATGCAGACATGTGCTCCTGGAATCTCAAAATGCCACAGGACTATTCGAGTCTTAAATGCAGTAACAAAACTGAAACAATGGCTAGTAAGCAGTACTAAGGGACTGCATTATTTAGAAGAATTTTTAAGGACATGAAGAGAGACTGGTTTCACTTTCATTGCCTGCTAAATGACAATTCATTTTTTTTAAATGGCCAGAGTCATATAAGAGTTACTTCTTGGTTGAAGACAAAGAAAAAAGCCAGTATATAAAGTAACTCTAAATAAATATGACTAAAATACAGTATAGTTTGATGTACACAAAATGAAAAAAAAAAAAATAGAAGAATGTTTATAAATGTGAACACATTTGTATTATAAAACGCAGTTTAAAATTAAAAAAAACACAGTGAGCCACTTATTGTATGAAGGTGACTTAGGAAGTGTAGCATTTAATATATAAGGAGAGAAGCATATGTGCAAAATGCTAACATAAATCAACATGTTCACGGTGCTAGAATTTTATAATTTCACCAATAGGGATGGCATTACATATTAAAAAGAATACATTTACAGTGCTATTTTTCCATGTTCAAAGTGCTAATTAGGATGGGAATGTTCTTATACTGCAGTCATTTGAATATATACTAGTTCACATAAAATATAAACATATGATGAGGACAAGACTACAAACAAATGGTCTCCATCAAAACAGACCCTGCATAAAATGTCAAGTAAGCAAAAAGGTGGCGTACTGAGCGGAACTCCACGTCACAGATCCAACATCCATGTTTAAATCCTGGGCTCAATTGTTGACTGTGTTGAGCCTGCACATCCATCCCATGTCCACATACTGCAGGTTTTCCTCCAATACTCGCAAAGATACTGTATGTGTGAGGTAAAGTAGCAATTCCATACCAACCCTGTGAGAAGCAAGCATGGTATAGTGTGCCTGAGTGGGCCGCCAACAACCAGCAGGCATCCCAATCACAGCGAGCTCCTGACTTACATTCAAAGACCTTGAACTGGATAAAACAGCTTCCGAAATGTTTATATATATATATATATATATGCATATATATCATAATGCATGTGAAAAATCAAACACAAGTTACAACACAAAAACAAAGGACCATGCTGCATTATGATTACAGCAGAAATTACACACACCACCAGGTGAGGTTGGCTTTATAAACTGTGAGTGTTAAATGGTCAAAGATACATGGCATGATGGCCACCTAGAGACCGACTTCACAAAAATGTTATGAAGCAGACTTTATACAGTTTGCACAATAATGAGGTTTCTTTTCTTGTACAGACTATATTTTCCATATTACAAACAGCACACTCCTCAATTTGTCATTATAATCACACATGCAGGAAAAGATCTGCACCTTCTGGATTATGATTGCAAAAGAGTCTACACTGGGGACTCCCTTCAATGGACTAATGGAGGTTTAAAAGAAAGCAGGACACAACTGGATATTTTCTGCAATTTATTTGAAAACTGTGTGATAATAGGAAGAATGATAAATATGGGAAAACATGGTTATTTTGAATAATATCACTCTATACATCTTACACATGAAACATAAATTATGCAAGTTTTCTCCAGCTATTGTTTAATTCTCAGTCACCAGGGTCTGAAGTCTATTCTGGCTGCATCAGGTACAAGGTGTAAACCCACCCCAATTTCAGATCCAGTTCAGCACTGGATACATTATGACCATACAACCCACTGCATTAAATTAGAAATGTCACTTAAAACACACAAATTAAATTAGAATGTTAAAGGAAAAGCCAGAGTACCAACAGAAAAACATGCAGACACAGGAATCAAGTGCAAACTCCGCATATAAGACTGGCTAGACTGGGGTTTTGAACCTGGCAATAGTGGAATCAATATTTTAAAGGCAATAAAGATAAATGCACGATTCTTTTGCTTGCCTTCCAACCCACAAAAGCATTTCAGATTGGTACAAGACCTGGTCCAGAATTAACTGTGTCTGTCTACACAACTTTCTATAATGCCTTGAAATCACAATACGAGGAACTTCCAGAGGAGAAGGTAACAGATCCAACAAGCACCATTTCCACTGCACATCTGTAA
Source organism: Polypterus bichir lapradei (assembly GCA_026402145.1). NCBI lineage: Eukaryota > Metazoa > Chordata > Cladistia > Polypteriformes > Polypteridae > Polypterus > Polypterus bichir. The sequence goes on along the minus strand of JANRMT010062846.1, from coordinate 4,244,813 downwards.
CTGCTAAGTGTTTGTGAAGACATCATAGTGTTTTATTAGCCTGCGACTCTAAAGACAATTATGCATTTCAATAACTACTACAGGTATGTAATCAGACCAAGTAAAATTGTGAGTGACAAGTATGTATTTGAATTCAAAATCACCAACTGTCTCTAATGCCATAGAGTCCTGTTTAGGCAGGTGCAGGTGTGGCCCCTTCATTGAAGTCAACAACCAAATCTTTAGATCTGAGGACTTTAATTTCGATTTACTGTTAATTAGGAGGCCTTGCATAGCAAGTGCTGGTCCCCTGCATGAGATTTACACTTAGTATAAATGAGAACTTGGTTAGGTTTGCTGCACTGCTTGACTTTTCGCTTGCTGAGTAATTCTATCTTTTTTTTGATATACAATAAGCGTCTCTGAGAGATTTAATGAATTCCTTATGAATGAAATGAAAACTCCTATGTACATTTTTCCTAATGCATGGAAAAACTTAAAAGATTTGTTCTCACTATCTAACTTGTACACAGAGTTGAGCCTATACTAGCAAACAATAACACCACCAACTAACTACAGGCATAAACGAGATGTTACAAAGAAATAATTAAACCAAAAGCAGACTAAAGAGAAAACAGTGTCAAGATGTAGAACAGAGATGGCATGCAACTCAGATGACACCAGGTATCATTCCTGCATTGCACCTGTTATTGTCACAGCTTCCTTTAGACATATACTGGGCAAGGCCAGTTTAGTAACAGAATGATTAAAATAATTCAAATTTATAGTTTCTATTCAGTGCAGTGAAAAAGGAGGCCCGATTACTTCTGCACGGGAAAGTTAGCTTTAATTACTCTACGAATACTTGTAGCATTCTACTTCAGAATATTCTTGCAGGCACTCTGGAAATAGCCACTTTTCAATTACAAATGCTTGATTAACTAACTATGAGTTTCCAAGGTAAATGTTATATTTATGTTTTCTACAATTACCTGCTATGACTGTATATTCACTTCAGTCATAAAGAATTCATTAATGTTTCAAAGACTCAAACCGCATATGCAACTTCTACAAAGGGCTAGAATTACTCGGCATGAAAAAAAGTTTAGCAGTGCAGTAAACCGAACAGAACATAAATAAATAAAGCTAATAATCTGTGATAAAAAATTAAAATATTAAATTATGCTGTTAATTTTTAACCCCCATAAACTTATTAAATTCTGATGTGGTGCAAGTATTAAAAAAAAATAAATAAAAAAAATTTAAAAAGCTCCTTTTTCACTGCTCTGCATGTCATTCCTTTCCCTGCCTAATACTCACAGCTACAGCTACTTCTGTGGCAAGTGTATTGGGGATATGCACTCCCAGTTGTGTTGTCACCCCCAGCCACCACTTCATGCATTTTGTAATTCGCTGCACCTAACCTTTTCATTGCCTGCTGTACAGAGTTCACTCTGCAACCACCATTTTTTCGGTTATGACCCATAAAATGTCACTTCTGACTGTGTCGTTAACTCCCAATACACTTCATCCTCTTAAACCTATGCAAGATGGGAATCAACCCTGGACAGAGTGCCATTCCACTGTAGGGCATGCTCATACACATACAAACAATACATACAACCTAACTGCATGTCTTTGAAATGTGGGTGGAAATCAAAACACCTAGAAAATAAAACGAAAACACACACACAGGAAAAATGTGCATACGCCACATAAGCAGTGACCCGAGCCAGGATTCAAAACTCAGGTTTCGTCTGGCCTAACATCTGTAACAGTCCACTATGTAAACAATGGTTCCTTAAGTCTTTTTCATTGTTGTAACTAATATAGCAAGAGCATAATGTCCATACATGTGTATTTTTGGTTAGAAGTCTTAATTTCTTTATGGCCACAAGTCTACTAGATGTTTGAATAGTCAATAAATGGGAAATAAATCATGACTCCTTTATACTTCCAAATGAGTCGGGGGGGGAAAAAAACCCCATATATAGTGTATTCTGAAGAACTCTTGACTTTGCAGTCACTGCTGGGCTATTACAATGTTTTGAAATTTGTCTGACACCCACCGTGTCCCTCTGGCACAGAATTTTAACAGAGGAATGCCGAATCATCAGATAAAACATGTCCTCCAGCCTCAGTCCTGACTAGCGTAAATTTCCATTCAGCACAAGGTAGCTGACAGATTTCCAAGGGTGCCCACATGCATTGTGCTTTTTTCAAGTTGTCAGACTGCTAGTTTTTTGGAAAGGTGCTGGTAGTGTACTTGTTACCAGTTATAAAATTTTAGATGAAACAAAAACAATATTTGACTTCTCAAATCTCCAGGATGTGATGTCAAACAAACTGTTTTGAAAAAACAGTCATTAAGTTGTTTCCAGTGTCGACTTTGTCTTTTGTCGTGCCAAATTTGTATCTGCACATTCATTAGGCAATACTAATTTGGTCCTACTAATGGGGGATTGCTAACTAGAAATCATTTCATTTATACTGTACTTTGTGTTATTGCTTTCTTTGAATTTTCAATCATTTACATTGCTAACGTTGGTACTTCATGGACTGTCAGGCATTACCCCACGAGTGTCCTCTGTGGCCTTTACAGCGTACAGCACTGGCCTCTTATAAGAATTTATTTGCGAGCCAAAAAAAAAAAACACAAAAAACAAATGCACCCTGACACTCTCCAATTCTCAAAAGAAACCATACTTAATATTTGACCTATTTAATAAAACAACAATTTAAGGATTCATTAAGTGTCAAGATACTTCAAATTAAAAGCATTTTACGCATCAATGTAAAAACGGTGAATATCATCAGGAACAATACTAGCATTTGTATCCTTTGCAAAGAGTAATCCAATCAAAAAACTCTCACATCTTATACTCCTCAAAGTAGCCACCCATTCCCTTGATGGCCGCTTTGTACTATTCTTGGCATTCTCCCAAATACTTTCATGGAGTAGCCACCCAGGATGCGATTCCAACAGTCTTGAAGGAGTTCCCACATATGTTTAGCACATTGGCGGCTTTTTCATCTCTTTCTCCAGTCAAATGCATCTCAAGCCATCACTTTTGGATTTAGGTCAGGTGACTATGGAAGTCTGGCTATCTGCTGCAGCACTCCATCACTCACTTTCTTTGCCAAATAGCTCTTACAAGGTCTGGGAATAGGTGTTTTTTTTTGTCAATAACTTATTGAAATGAAAATCGTACAAATAAGAGCAAATCAAGCTGTAGTGCTGCACAGTCATACTGGTTAATGATAAATACTGTCACCAGCAAAGAATTCACACAAAATCGCACACTGGGAAACCATACATGCAGCCATTTTACATTTATTTTCACGGCATCACAAAGACATAAAGGTTAAAACCAAAAATCTCAGATATGGGCTTGTCAAACCCAAAGTAAGATTTCCACTTGTCTGATGTCTATTGCTTGTGTTTGTTGGCCAAAGCAAGTTGCTTTTTATTTGTAGCGTTTTGTGCAGTAATTCTATCATGATGCCTCCTCTGAACAGGTAATATTGAGATGTATCTGCACCTGAAGCAGTCGTCTCAGCTGTAATCAGAGGTGCTGTTAATTGGAGATTTCTGAGCTGGTGATTCCCTGCAGAAGACTTAACTTTTGCTCTGCCTTTCCTGTGGTGGTCCTCATGAGAGCCAGTTTCATTAATGACCTTGATGATTTTGGGGATTACACTTGAAGAACCTTTCAAGGTTCTTGGAATTAACTAACTTTTATTTCTTAAAGTAATGGTGGACTGTCGTTTATCTTTGCTAAACTGAGCTGTTTTGGGCACATTATGGACAACAACAACCATAAATAATGGCCTTCTACCAAACAGGGCTATTTCTATCCATGCTGCCTCATCATAACACAACTATCTGATTTTAACATTGACACAAGTTACTGTTTATGTTTGTCTTAGAAACAAATGTCAATAGTTAAGAATAATCTTTGAGGTCAAAATGTAAAAACAAATTTAATCAGATGGGCCTTTTGACTGTTACTGTATGTGTGTGTATATTTTTTTATATATATATATATATATATATATATATATATATATATAT
>JANRMT010062846.1:4177506-4240359 GCA_026402145.1 Polypterus bichir lapradei | reverse complement strand
TAAATATAAATATAAATATATATATACACACACACACTACTGAACAGATATTTAGTTCTATTATATTTACTTAATGATTGTAAAGACTGCTGCATATTTTTTTAACACTGAAAAAAAAACATATACTATAGGCTATTTAATACAATAAGTTTCTTACAAAATAAATAAATGCCTAGTGAAAAATCAGCATTTGCAAGTAACAACACTAGTCTATGAAGTGTGAAAACACCCACTCACAAAAAAACAAGAATAAAAGCCATCAAATATATTTTGTTTGTAAACCAAACAATGACCAAACCCAAGATGATAGCTCTTCATTTAATGTCCATGTAAACCATACAAAAACCCATCAACACCACTTGTAATGTAGGCAGGAAGATTATAAAATGCACAAGGCAACAAAAATCACTGTGGCAGCCACTCAGTCTTTTATGCTTTGTGGCAAAGATTTGCAAATAAGTCACCATAAAGGACATGACATGATTTCACAGAATTTCATATCACTCAGTGCAGTAACAATTACTTGTGTAGCCATGCAAGTGCAAATTTTAAATTTTAGCTTATAGCACATCCTGCTGTTTTTTGCACATTTCTATCAAAATTTCACCTATTCATCCATTTTCCAAACCTGCATAAGCCAACTCAGAGGGCCTACCCTTATTGCCACCAGGAGCAAAGAACAGGCCAGCCATAAACAGAGTGTCACTTTATTGCAAGATAAACAGACTCATATTTACACACATTCATATTGGGACAGTTTGGAGAAGTCAATTAACCAAATCCAAGTGTCACAGACAAAACCAATGCAAACACAGAGATCACACAGACAGTGCTCAGATTCAAGTTCAAAATTATTATTATATTGTGTACAGAGTACAATAAAGTCTTACTTGCATGTCTCTCACACACTAGTGACAGTATGACATTGCCAAAAACAAAAAAATTATAAAAATCATACCCTAAACACAATATATATTATATATACACATACATATACACACACAAAACTGAATTTTTGTATGTTAGAAACACGTGCAGTGGTTTTCACAGGATGTTCTATAATATTTTGTATATTGCCTAACAAAATTTTAGATTTCCTATGTATAAATATCTAGCAAAAAAATAAAAACTGAGAAAACCTCCCAAAAGTTGCCATTTGGCTGGATCTTTATGCCTTTTAACCTTGATAACTCCAGAACTCGACATGACTTTTACTTCAAAAGAATTAGAAGTGATTGCGTAACAAAACAACTGAATACAATTTCATCACGACTGGAAAAATTTTGCCCATTGATGGAATGATTCATGCATTTGGGTCATCAACAGAAGACAAGTGTCTTCAAGGAAACAAGCAACTTAAGGCACCATATTCACCTTCAACTACTTACGTTTCCCCCATTTTAAACCCAATAGAAATGTCTTGGAAATTCCACAACTCCTTCAAACATATTCAATTTCATTAAATTCTGGGTTAAAATAGTACACCCAGTTTCTGTGTTAATTCTCCTTATGTCTTTGTGTAGTCTTCTGTGGGCACACTAGCTGAAAGACATGCATGGTCATTTAACTGGCAACTCCAAACTGTCCCCGTGGGTCTGAGTATTAGCATAAGTGTGTCCCATAATGATATCACCCAATCCAAGATTGGTTCCTGCCTTGCACATGATACGTCCACAGGTAACTTACAATTCAGAGTTTCCAGTGCCTGGATTAAGCTGATTTAGGAATACAGTGGTATAAAAATGTTGCTTTCTATTGCTGTTATATCTAAAACAATCAACAATCAGTATTAGCCTTTTTTCTGATATTTTTTTTTTTATTTTAAATTGGCCAATATGTAAAATGTTTCAATGCACAGATGAAGTGCTGAGGAAGAATACGGGCTGACCTTCCAATGGTCCATTTTATGTATAGTATTAGTTCTTTCTTTATTTTAGCTCCTTACAAATGTGCAATATGAACAACATTGCACTTTTTAAACACTTCCATGATTTTTTTTTTCCCTTCAAAGCAGAACTGTCAAAATGTGGCATAAGGTGGCTTCCACACACCTGATCAATTTGCCCTAAAACCACCAAAGGTCACCTCTCTTCTGGTCCACTGTAAATCCTCAAATAATTTACAACAATCAGCCTGGAGCACAAGATGTGCTTTGTGAGAAGTTTGTCTTTGCAGCCGCTACTGCAAGAGCAGGGGTGCAGCTACATCCCTAGCAGGTGCCATGATCAGATTTCATACGTTCAGGCGATTGTGATGCTTCTGCTGACAAGATTAGCTGCCCCTGATGAATTACAAGCCAACTATTTTCAGACCTGTGTTTTGATCCCTATGTCTATGCCTCTGCTGGAGGAAGGCATGATTTGTGCCAACAACTGGTCAGATACTGTATAAAGAACAGTGGTGCGTCCCCCCAACTGCTTGTTCAGCAATGATCTTCCTTTCAGCACTCAATCAGTCGTTCTTTCTTTCCTTCTTTCTTGTCATAGACAACCCAATCATAACGTAGCTTACAACACAAATTACAATATAGTTTTAACACCCGAGAGGCAATCCACCTTAAAAGCAGTACTACATAACAAGCAATAGCAAATCACAGTAGTTTACACAGGGCAGCGGCCAAAACTCTTTACATTTCCCAAACATTTACAAGCAGGAAGTATCTGGATACAGCACAGGAATGCACACAGCTCCTCTCAAAATCTGGCAGCGCTCTACAGTTAAGGAATACCAGGAAGCTGTCTCTGGGACAGAAGACCATTGTGTAACCTACCCCCGTAAAGCTTCTTCCTTCTCATTATTCAGCTGCAGCCTCAATGCATAAATAGTGAAAGATTAAATCAGTTGTGTTTGCTTTTTGTTTTTGAAATGTTTAGGGGCAGCTATCTCAGACCCCTATATAAAGCAGTCTGATTACCTAGTCATGGCATATGTTGCAGCGCCCAGTGCTGTTAGAGAGCTACATAATGCAACGGAGAGCGACAAATGCAGCACCCTTTTGGGAGCAATAAAATACTGAGGCACAAATGGCCGGCCACCCACCCCCCACCAAGCGAAATGAAGGTACAAGAAAGCTGGGAGGTACAAGTCTATTAGAGGACCGCCCGTCACATCTGCTTGTGCAGCTCAGACAGCGATTCATTAAAGTTGCTCATGTAATGCCACTGGAATTTGAGGCTCCCCAGTCAGGGAGCACAAAGAAACAAATCCAATGGAAAGAGATTTTCCCGCTTCTTATGCCTTTGTTTCTGTTTCCAAGTGAATGTAGGAGCAGTCAGGAGAGGCTGCTTCATTATCTCCAAAGCTAAGCACAAGCAAGGATCTGTCTGGCATAAGAAGTACTAGAAAAGCACCCTGCTCCCAAGTAAAGCACCCGGCAGTGGAAGAAAACTTAAATCTGCACAGAGCAGCCACCATATGTGCACTGAACTGCAAATCTATTGACGATTAAAACTTTGTTTCTGTCAAAAGCAAACTGCTTTAAAATCACACACTCTGCCGACAATGTTGGTGTTACTTTATTAAGATATTCATAGACAGCAAAGGCATCAAAACAATTTTTAAATAAGCAGGTTAGAAAGGCAGAAAATGGCAATTAAGCCAAAGCACAAAGATAGAAATAATGAAAATGCTCGCAAAAAAAGTTGAAGGACTTGGTAAAACTGTTTAAATGATTTTGGTATACGATATGATCCACTTAAAGCAAAAAAATGAAAGAGAATCAAAAGGAGCTAAGACAGCAAGATGTCTGAAAATAAATTCAAGTTATTTCTATATAGTGCTTATGTCAGCCCAACAGCTAAGAGCACTGCATATCATCATACACATAAATTCATGCACATTTCAAGGAGAAAGGTAATAAGTGCATAAACATTACCAGCATCGAGCACTGTAGGGCACAAGACAGAAGTACCCAAAAAACGAATATGCAGTGGAGATGTTCATAGCTTTCAGCGTAATTTATTAATTTCAGGCTTTTTCTTGTTCTAAGTCTATTGCTGAGTTCATGCACTGATGGAAATGTGGGGATAAAATGAGCTGCCAGGTAGGTAACATCACAGTAAAGTCATTCCAAGTAGCAGAATTTGGAGAACTTTATTCCATAATTTCAATAACTTGTGAAGTAATCCTGATTGCTCACCTCATTATATAATTAAGAATTAAAAAACACTAGCCTGACCTGTAATGATTTAGGCCTGATGTAATACCTGCTTAAAGCATTTACTTTGATAAAAAGGAAACACCAAATATCTTTAGCTGCACTTACAAATTAAGCAAGAAGTCAACCACAGCCTGGATACACAAACTCGAGAGAAAAGAGTTGTAAATGTGCAGTCACAAACAGCAAACTCCAAAAAAAAAAAATCACGCTGTGCATAAAACATTTTATTTTTTGTTTGCAAAGATATACAATAGGGTGATTGTGTTTTGAATTTTATGTTTGGCAAAACTGGGTGCAAGGCAGGACACCAGGTCCTCACCAATTACCCGAACACAAACATCCTTCTAATGTGCAGCAGGCTTAGACATGTAAAGGGCACTGAGCTTATAAATGGAAGTATGAATTAAATAAAAAAGAAACTTAGAGCATATACAATTAGACTAAGGCCCAATTTGGATGGAATTAGTTTTACACCAGGAGCTGGTTTAAAGTAGTTATTACCAGAGGACCACTGCAATTTTAATCTTGTCCAAATTTCTCAAATGACGTAAATTTTACTGACCTGTCAATTCACACAAGACTAGTTTAACCTGGGACTTTGTATAGAAGGTATAAGGCACCATAATCTTTACTTAGACGTGAATGCACAGTACATAAAAAAATATTGGCATGAGTGATTTGCATAGAACTAAATTATAACTAATCCTATCCAAATAGGGCTTAACATATAGATAAACATACACAAAAATGAACAAATTTACACATATACATAAACATATAAACACCCAAACACGTACATACACAAACAAACTAATTATATTACAACGCTTCAGTTGTTATGTGTCTTTATACATGATGAAAACAGCCAAAATTGTGCATTTTAAAATATGTTCTCCAGAATATAGTTTATTCTAACTCATATAATAAGCATTCTCACAAACAGAGCTTCAATGCTCTTAAAACTAATATGCCCAGCTTGCAAAAATGGAGAGGAAACAAAAAAAACAAAACAAATGATACAGACTTTTTTTTTTTTTGGAACAAAACCCTTGAAGCTGAAGATCCCACAGGAATTCCATGGGCAACTTAAGCTAAGTATTAATGTGTACATATTATTAAATATAAACTACTAACAAAATTCACAGTACAATATGGTGCTGTCACAATCCAGTACCTCTTCAATGCTGCAATGCTGAGCCATCTTGTTAACATGAGGACTTGTGTTTGAAAGCAGACCAGCAGTCCACTGTGCTATATCCTCAGCAAAAATGTACGGACTGCTACGGACTTGCTTCACCACTCATAATTCAAATAGCATTTTATTTTCTATGTAATATTTGAGAGCTTCATATTGAAACACAAGATATTATATATCGCTACACCCTACTATAAAATTTAATTAATTGTATACACATACACACACATATAGGGTGGTCCAGATCTAATTATGCAATTTTCATTACACTATAACTTAAGTTTATTACATAGAAAATCACCCGAAAAATCCTGGACCATCGAGAAGTATATGAGCTGACGACATGAAGAATCGTCTTTGCGCCGAACTGGAATCGTCCCCACATAAATCAAAGTCATCCAGACGATCTGGATCTGCATAATTAGATCTGGACCACTCTGTTCATATACTGTACACACACACACACACACACAGACACAAACTAGAGTTAGACATATACGCTACCAGTCAAAAGTGTTAGAACACCTCTGTTTTTCCAGTTCGTATTTTGTTGTGGCTTTGCATATGCCAGACCTGTTTCTGTCAGTGTCCTCCAGTATCCAAGTTCCTTTTCATGCTGCTGTAAGCTATATTCATGGGCACTTTGATTTTCTTTTGCATATTTTTAAAGGACAGACCAGCGATTTTAAGGGTTATAGTAGTCTGTCTGTCTGCCTTCTTTTGTTAATTGCATTTTTTTTTTTTGCCACTAGGATAGCAATGCACAATGCAATATTCCCCAAATAACACTTCAGATGGTGTAGCAACATAGCTTTGCCCAACACTGTTTTTATACAGGCGGAGAGCTGGTAAGTATTACACAAAAGCTGGCACACACTGTAGGAGTTGTTTGCATCAACTTTCAAGGCTTAAGTAACTTCCACTGCTGCAGAAAGGCTTTAAGTTGTCAATCCATTATTTATTCCCTGTAAAACACTATTTTCATATAACCCTGAAAATTACATAATTTTTCAGTTTTTGATAACCTAAACTTATTTTTAGATTCTGGCAGTTTACTGTTTACCTTTGTACCAGATGAGGTTATTCACTGGACTTGAACAGCTTACATTCCAATAAAAACTGGAAATATGGGGGTATTCTTAAACTTTTGACTGGTAGTGTACATATACATCTATTATATATACTGCGCTCTGGTCCTAATTGGGATCCTGAGGTGGTTCATCGTGTGGTGGGTGCAGCAATGTGCTGTATCAGTGAATCGACCAATACATACTAGGGTTAGAAATGCAAAAATAGACAGATAAGAGACTAAACCAATCCAATCAATGTTTTTGAACTTTGCTTCCTTTTTCCAGTACAGCGACATTTTAAGCAGTTCTTGATGGAACCCCAGGCCCTTGTAGGGCACAGTGATGAACACCCCTATACAAATCCCATATCAGATCAATTTAGTTTCATTAATTAGTCTAACATACTTAAGGATGACTGTGGGGAAGGTGGCAACAGAAAACAAATAAAGCTAAGCTCTGCTATGATGAAGATAAACTCCTTGGAGAAACATATTTGTAGAACAAATGTGATCAACAGAAACATAAAAATTAGGCTATGACTCACAGTATCTGCTGTTTTACAAAGCCATTTATTCAGGAAAGTAAACAGGAGGGTGTTTTTATACTACAGCATCAATTAGCTACAGTCACAATAAGATGATTTTCATTTCTAATAAATATTTGGGGTGTATTGGTTTATAAGTGGAAAATTTTAAAAGGACATCCCTGGACTTTGCCCACTTTGTAAAGCAACCTGAAAACAAGTATTAGTGCAGTGCATGGAAGACAACAAAACCACAGACCTTATCTCTACACTCGGTATAAACAACACTTAATAAAAGAAAATGACAGTATGACCACAACTTTGAAAAATCAAAAGTGAAGACCAGGAACCCTTTAACATATGGATTCACTTAAGTGACAAACCGCAACTTTAAAAAATGTAATACATATAGAAAAGTACATATAGTAAATACACCAGCAGTGGACTACAACAATGACAGCCTCTGGCATGCTAGAATAGCATGCTGAATCTTTAACTTCATGGTAAAGGTTACCTGTAAAGGCCGAGTCAGTTGAGATGTGGCAGTAAAGCAAATGGTAGGCCTCTTTGCCCTGTAGTTCTAGGCTGCTGACCAGATTTCCCAGCTGCAGTGTGATCTGCCAGCTTAATACAAGCAATAAACCCAATTTGCAGGTCTCCTGAATATAGGAAAGGCAGCTTAGGCTGCAGATGTCTGCTTCCAATTCTCTTTATTTTACTCTTCATGCTGTCTTATACTAATGGACTCAGTTCAATTCAACTCAGTTTATTTTTTTTTTATGGCACTCTTCACTTCACAAGTTCTCAGGCAAATACAGATACAAACTTTACAAAATACTCATTACATAATGAGTACCCCTAAAGTACAGGCAGGAAAACAAAGTAGCTTTAAACTGATTAGCATAAATGGTGCCCAGCAATGTCTGTCCATTAATTGCAGAAATAGAGCCAGCTGAGAATGGAAGAGAGGAAAAAAAAACTCCAGTCAGCAGCATTCCTGGGGAAAATAAACCACTGCAAAAAACAGAGTCCAGGAGACCTCGGCCCACAGGCTGCCCGCCCCCTCTCCTGGATTATGGATGTGAATCTGTTGCCACACCCCAAATTTGCTCTTAAATTCAAGACTTTTGGGGTTTTTTTTTTTTTGTTTTTTTTTTTAAAGGAACTTCAGCTGGTCCACCCTTTTGCCAGTAGCATTTACTTAACAAGTCACATCTTACTCGCTAATAAAAAAAAAAAAAAAACAGACAAGAGATGGCAGTATTGGGGATTAACATGTGGTTCTTAGAAGTAGTGATCTAGCAGCGGTGTCATCTGTGTGTAAATAAAGTCCCTTTCTGCCACCTCATGAGTACTCCTTTCTGGAAGGTGTTCAGGCTGGATAGCACAAGGTGGCAAGCTGCCCAGAGATCAGTTATTTGTGTCTATTTTTAAACCAATCAGAACTACATTTTAAAAGTGTAAATCCAGGTTTACTTCTGAAATTACTGCCAGACTCAACTTGTTTAAGGGCAGTTTATGTTGAACAGTTCATAAGTATTATGCATTTCCAATGCAAAAAAAAAAAAATGCATGAAATATGCATGACTCTAAGAAGACTTTCTAATAAAACTGAATCCCTAAAATAAACTGAGTTAGGAAGGGTATGAGGAGATAAAGTACACACACTGAAGGTAATTGTTTTTTGCAGTTTACAGGAATATATCCTTGCTCATTTTCATGTTATAGTATTAATTTCTTAACAGAAAGCATTCACAATCAATGAAAATGGATCTAATGGATGGGATCAGATCCAACTCCTAGCTTTTCTTACCTGGAAGAAATACACCTGGCTACCAAAGCTGTGACTTTACAATACACTGCTCAGAATTCAGTATTTAATGTTAATGAATACCTGTAATGTTCTGAATAAGAAAATCAAGTTTTATCTCCCCACATGTTAATACCTCCGGCTCTTAGACTCGGGTGTACAGTTTACACGGTTTTGCTGTGTCATGTGTATCACCTATAAATGAAAAAACAAAGCTGTCCTCTGTTTCTAATCTGAAATGTGGGTTGTGGGTATTCAACCATGAAAGAAGCATAAACTTATTATTAGACAAAGCTTGTACTACAAGAACATCCTAATTCACCTCTCCTTTCAATCAATCAATGGCATGGGTGAAAATAACATACCATACTTTTTGAAAAGTTGAAGCTGTCAGTTCAGGACCTGAAGCATGTGTTTAGAATCTGCAACTTTCACCTGAATCAATCTATCTTATATATATATATATATATATATATATATATATATACACACACACACACACACACATCTGCATACCTAATACACAGATAACATGCTGTAATCATAAGATACATACATTAGTGTACATACACAAACCCACATAGATACATGTACACTTCATGCATTTACACAAACACACAAGATTATTCATCTGTATCAAGCAGAATTTATGACCATAACACTTTACTTTCAAACTGTTCAGACTGATTACTACTGTACAGTTAATTTAAAATCCAATATGGACAACAATTAAAAAAACTCAAAGGCAAGCTTAAATAATTCAAAATCGCAAGTCTACAGTATATATATTGGCTATCACTTAATCTCTCCTTTGGACAGATCAAGTCAGTAATGGATGCTCTTTACATACACTTTATAGTTACCTCCAAAAGATATACCGTAAGAACAAGATGAAAGAGTAATTAAGACTACTGAAGGATATAAAGCAAATCAGATCCCAGACCACCAGTCAACCTGCCAATACCACAGAGATCCCTTTAGTTCAACTTTAATTCAGTGAAAAAAAAAACAATATGGGAAAAATGTAGCAATTAAATGGGAAAAACATAATTAATTAAAATGCAATTATGAGAAAGTGGCATGAACAGCCTCAGCAGAAACTCTAAAAAACACTGTACTAAAAAAATAAAGTCTTCAACTTCCACTGCTGAGACAGGCGAATTCCCTGTTGTACTTAGATTTAAGCGGTAGACCTTTATTGGCCAGCTGGTATTTAGAAATATATACACAAATGTGCCAGTGTAAACCATATATATATATATATATATATATCATGTACAGTGATTTCTTTGCAGTTTCAATGTCTGCAGGACTTCTGCTTCTGTCTAACAGTACATCTTTTTGTCTCGTAATGAGTTTCGTTTAGCCATGCTGAATTTTGAAAAGACAGTTTTTGTCCTGTTTATGTTTACCCAGGCAATGCCTAGTACTTTGACTAATATATAATATAAAGTACGCACACAAACACACACACACATAAAAATCTCAAATTCATTTAATCTAGAACAATATTACTGTGTGCCCACTACATTCTTTACCAGAAAAATCTGTCATCTTATACCTTGCTGCTGGAAGAATGAAATGTCTCATTCTGTACCACTATAGAACATCTAGGACCTTCTCTATCTGAATGAAACACTCAAGGATCACTTGTTTGAACATATCACAAGTCACCACATGACAGTCTGTGTGCCCATCGCCTGTGCGCTTTAACCCTCTGTATGACTATAAGTGACTCTTGCATTTACAAAACTATATAGTGTATAAACAAATTTTTACTAAAGTGTTCTTTTAGACGGCAAACTAATTTCAGTTGGCCATTTAGTGATTTGCCATTTTTCTGATATGCCCAGATAAATAACAGTTTTCATTTTTTTAATTGTATATTTTGTTGTTAAGAACTTTCATGGCTTAAAAACTGCTACTGTCTATTCTCACCACACAGGCAACTGAATTGGTGGTCTGGAGCACCCTGTAGCACCAAGACCACCTACTACCAACTATTAGTTGATCATACCACTAATACGATGGCCACTTTTCATTGCTCATTTCAGCAATTTTATGTTTGCAGACATTGGCTGGTACCTTAAATGTTATATCCATATTGTCTGCAAATGATTGTCAGCTCCTCACTGAGCACAAGACCAATTATGTTATACACTTTAACAATGGTGAATAACTGCTTAGGATAATGTTCCGACTCATTCTAGACAGCAGAGGTGAGTTGCAAACACAAGTTTCTGGAATTAGAGTGGACAGTTCTGCCTCTAAACTAAAGAAGATCTCCATTTCTCTTTGGTTATGACACAGCAGCTCTCTCGCTATATTCCTGCTGCACGTGTCATCAGCTGCACACTTCTAAATGTCAAAGGAGCTGTCATCATGCTACCTTACCAATAAGTCATTCAGCTCAAGTACCCTTTCTTAATAACTAATTCTGTTGTTGCCTTAAGCATAACATCATTTAAACATGGAAGCAGCCATCATTAGTGAAACTTGGTGCAGCCAGCCACCATATTCTGTTATTACTACCACTAAGCTGCAGAGCTGCTAAATGGCATATAGCAATGGCTTGACTAGATGGTGGAAAACAACACTTGTGTATTGTAACAGTAGGTTAAGTGTCTGTGCACGTACCATTAAGAAATAGAAATGCACCATTTCCTTTAGGCAACTGCACCTCACAATGTGCCACATGAAGCAAAAAAATTAAAAGGCCCCCTTGGCAAAAGTTGAACTCCTTTGTTAACTATTGCCAGCAACCTGAATTGACACATGACACTGTATATTGCAGTGGTGTCCAACTCCAGTCCTGGAGGGCTGTAGTGGCTGCAGGTTTTCATTCTAGTTTTTGCTGCTAATTAACTTCTTTTCTTTTTAATTGAATTAAGATTTGTCCTCCTGAATTTCTTCATCTCTCCTCTGAATTATTTAATTTTTCCTTAAATTGCACCCAAACAGAAATGAAATGTGAAGAAAGTGAGCCAACAGAAGACCAAATCAGGGCCTCAAACTCCAACCAATTTCACTCCAACCAGTTGCTTAATTAGGCTCTGAGTCTTGTTGTTAATTAAACCCGTTCTTTAATTCCATGGCTTGTGGCTGCTCTTATTCTGCTAAAGCAAACTGTTGATTTTCTCTTTTCTAAGAGCACTGTTCAAATGATCTGCTCAGATCCTCAAAAAAACATTCCTCAGACCTTCATCTTTCTTTATTTTCAGATATTGTGTAATGGACACAGTTTGCTAGTCATGCTTCGGCTCATCTGGCATCTCATTATTGTTTGGCTGCTAATTATGGAAAAAATTAAAATTAAGTGATCTGAGTCTTCTAGAACAAGTCAATTAAAATGAATTCAAAAGAATTAGCAAAAAAAAACCAGGTCACTAATTAAGGGGTAAAAGGAAAACCTGCAGCCCTACAGGACCAGAGCTTGGGACCCCGGTGTATCGTTTTGGGATGACCACAGGCAGGTCACAAGGTCTTTTCATCATTACAGCTGCCAGTTCAAAGGTTGCTATATATCACTTTCTTCATAAAACCTTCAGATGATTTCTTTTCTGCCTTTACTGACATCCTGTCACTGGCATCTAACCTCGTCCATACTGAGCAATGATCTGCAGATCTTCCCATTAACTATAACAGCCAGTACAGAGGGATCAGAAGGGACAGCCGTATCCCCAATCCTGCCCCATGTGGCACAATCTTAATTAGACAATATCCACAGCTTCTTCCACAGGTCATCAATGACAGAAAATGTATAGTCAAGGTTATAAAAAAAAATGTATGACATACACTATCTTCAAATTCATTAGCATCTTCATGACAAAAGGTGAATATTTCAATAGTTACGACTTCAGGATTAAAGTAACTAATTCATGATTTCAAAAAGCATTAGTGGTGGGAACTAAACTGCCAATGATCCCATCTGCTTTGCCAATAGGCTATGCAGCCTGCCACGTGCCAAAAGAGAAATAGACAGATGTAATGAAAAGCTAGACAGCCCTGTTATTTGAATGCACAGCACTCAGGGCTTAAGCTGAAAGCACTCTCTAATGCAGCAATGAGAAAGAACAAGCTGTGACTGCGACAGGCCATTAAATCGAAAGGATCAGTACATCTGAAGGGCAGGTACAAATGGCAGCAGCTGTAATACTGTACTGAAGACAACAAGCAAATTTCCACTGTTCCTGGCTGGAGGCCAGGCATCCTGCCAGCCTTGAAATGCTTGCATTCTGTGTAACCACTTGTCGTTGCAAAATCTGTCCATCAGCCATTAACAATAACCTTTCAAAGCTGCTGCTACAGATGTTTCAACTGGAAAGATTCTGGATCAGATCATTTAGGCAAATATGGTGAAGAAAATATTTGTGAATATTTAGAATTTAGTAGCATGAGTAAATGTCAAAAGAGAGCATCTAAACAAGAACCAACTTTTGGTGGCAGCAAACCCTGATTAAGACCCCCAAAGGCTCCTGGGTGACTCAGCTCCTTAACAGAGAGTTGATCATACTTTTAATAATGCAGCGTGTGGACATCTGGTAGTTTAGTGCTGTGTGGTGTTTCCCAATCCTGTGTTCAGCGCATGAACACTTGATTGTGTCATCAAGCACGAATGGCCATTTCGGCATGAGATTCAATCCTTTCATCACCCCCCCTTGGTCATTTCAATATTCAGATTCTGCATAGTTTCACCAAGTAAGTGGTTTCTCCTTGGTAATTTCAACATGTGGAGAACTAGGGTGTTGTACCATGTTAGCCATTATGGATGTAGTGAGAAGTCAAGTCAACTTAGGCCCCTTCTTCAGGCAAGATGTAATCAAAGGGGCCTGAGTTGCCTCAAAAGCTTGCATATTGTAATCTTTTAAGTTAGCCAATAAAAGGGGTCATTTTGCTTGAGTGCTCACAACATGTGGAGACTCAATTGTTTCTTTCTGCCGGAGTAGGTGAATTGGTGAAAAGGCCCCTCGCCATCACAGATCACTGGACACGCATCCAGGATGCCCCTATGGTAGATCCGCCAATGGGTGGTTTCTACTGAAAGCGTGATAAAGTCTGACAAACAGTCCAAAAAATTAGCACTTGACAGAAAATTGTTTTCTGCCTAACGATAACACTTTGTGAATTTGTGAAGGAGGATGTCTCTCCTGAAACTTATTTTAAATTCTGAAATCATGATGAGGTACAGAAGTTAAGCATTTTGTGTTGGGCAGTTCTGCAGCATCACATGATCTCAGCTGTGTTTTTGTATTGTAGTTATGTGTATATACATATCCACACATAATAAATTAGTACATTCTATGAAACATTGTGTAACATAGGTGCACATATCAAGATTTAATCTTCATTTACACAGTATCTATACATAAAGGTGATTGAGCAAACATCATGCCAAATTTATATTTTATAGCATGTTGCACAATTTAAACAAACATGCATGTAAATTGCTTGTGTGGAAAAAGTTACTCCTCCATTTATCACTACCTCAAATACCTAAAACCAGAATTCGGTGCAAACAATTAGAACATAACGAGAGGGGATCTTGTCTGAACCTGTCTTATTTAAACCTCAGACATTTACTTACTGGTTTGCTCTTTTTCGATGAAGGGTGTGTTATCACCATGTCAAGATTGAAAGAGCTCTCTCTCAGGCCTTCAAAAATAAGGTTATATCAGCCTATTAGGCTGGGGAAGGATTCAAAAATTATTTCCGAAAAGTTGGAAATCAACCATTCCACTATCCGAAAGATCATTAACAAGTTAAGAGGATTTAACATAGCTAGCAACTCATCCAGACTAGGCTGCCCCAAATAGCAGAATGCAAGATGTTAAAAGAAGTCTCCAAAAATACCAAAATGTAATCACAAGACCAACAGTTAGCTCTTCTTGAAAGGGTTGATTTCAAAGTGTAAGAGTCTACCATTAGAAAGAGGCTGCACAGATTAGATCCTCACAGGGGACGTGCCAGGAGGAAACCTTTGCTGTCCAGAAAGAATGCCAGGGCATGAACAACGGGCTTTGCATGGAGGACGCCCTACAAACATTGCACAGCAGAAAGAACTCTGCATGGAGGAGTGGGTAAAACATTCTCCCAGTTGATGTCACAGACAGAATTATTGGAAACACCTAGCTGAGGTTGTTTCAGCCAGAGTGGGCAGTGCCAGCTGTTAGAGCTGAAATGGCATCTCGGTTCACTTTTTATTGAGTAAAAGTCACATTTTAATTTTTTTTTTTTTTTAAATTCCATCATCTGCTTTATATGAAGATATTGTTTAAATGAAGATCAAAGCTTGCTATATTCACTTATTTTAAAAAATAAACATTTCTTGGGGTGCACCTTTTCATATGACTATACATACACTATGCAGGAAAGTAAAATAGTGTCATAGTGTTTTGCCTCCGAGATCCAGCACCCTAGGCTAAAATCCCGCACCCAGAGCCAGCACCTTCTCCCTGTGTCTGCATGGGTGTTTCTTGTGGTTATTCTGGTGTCCTTCCATATGCCCAAGACGTGTTTGTCAGGTTTATTGGTAATTTATGTGTGTTACGTCAACAAATGAGTACAAAGTGGCTTTTTGTGGGCGAGTGCATGAGTAGGTCCTGTGATGCCCCGGCACCCTGTGTAGGGATAGTTTCTGCTTGGTGCTCAATGCCACTGGAATACACTCCAGCCACCTGAAACCCTGATTTGAATTAGTGGCTGGAGAATGTTTAAGTATTGGTAAAATACTGGGACCAAGTCTTTTGATTTTGAGTGAAATTGCTCCAGCAAAAGTTGCTCTACATTGAGAGCTACAGAAAACAGCAGTGTCTGTGTGTTTTAATGGAGAGTATTGTGACAGAACCAAAATTTAGACAATGCTGTTTTATTTATGGAAAGTCTCATACTGAACCCTATTTTTTTTTTAATTTTGTTGTCATAACTGTCCAAACCTCAAAACCTTAAAATACAGTGACACCTAGAAAATTCTACTATAG
This sequence comes from Polypterus bichir lapradei, assembly GCA_026402145.1. Classification (NCBI taxonomy): domain Eukaryota; kingdom Metazoa; phylum Chordata; class Cladistia; order Polypteriformes; family Polypteridae; genus Polypterus; species Polypterus bichir. Next base: position 4,224,625 of record JANRMT010062846.1, on the reverse strand, counting down.
AAGACCTGATCTAATTCCAGTCACCAGGCTGCCTAGAAATCGGTGATATCTGCAACATTTAAAAAATATACATACACACACACACATATCAGTCACTTCTATATGTATATATAGAGACATACAAATACACATACCTAAACACATTGTATAATATCTGATTTTGTTTTGTAAAGTTCAGACACTTAACAGTGTATTCCTGAACTTGCCGGTTAAAATGGATCACGCACCAGTCGTTTCCATAGCTATCGCCTACGTGCTAGACTTGAATTGTTGAGTCTTCAAAACCACAGCACTCAATGCACTCTTTTCAGTGCAAGGCCTTGGATGACTAGGCCTAGTGGAAGCCAGCACCACCATAAACACATAGATCACTAAAATGTTTGTCAGTGCTGTTCAAAATTCAGATTCAAGAGCCTTTTTTTCTTTTAAACACAGTGAGTCATGCTGATACACACAGGAATTTTGTTTCTTTTTTAAAGAACAAGTTATGGTCACCCAAAGTGCAAAAAAGACTTACCTGATTGTACCCAAGTGCAGTTAAAGAGCTTTCTCCTTCAGAAGCAGCAGACTAGATGTTACTACATGAAATAGGCAGTAAAGGTGCAAAATGCCTCCTTTACAGGACGATATTCTTTGAATTATTTGCTACAACATTAGGGAAAAAATGATATTCTGTGCACCAAAGTTTTTCTTTTGTTAGATTTTAACTTGTTGATCAGCTGTCCAGTGACAAGAATGTAAATGAACAGCTAAATCACAAAACAAATCATGCATTTGTAATGGAAATATTAAAAATACTTGGTGTAAAAATACACAGTTACTTTTCTTTTGTTATGTAATTAGTACAAACCATAATTAGTGCTTTTCTTATCACAAACATGCAACATACAGTTACCAAACAAAAACAGGTTTTACAGAGATGCATTCCAGGATGTTGGGATTCATTTTCAGGAAGTCCAAAAGCAAGGATGAGAAAACTGAAATTTGTGGACCAAGGAACAAAAGACTAAAATAAACTGGGGCTGTGGTAGCCAAAAGTGGCCTTGTGACAACATGACAAACTGATGGGTACTGTAAATACATCCACACTAACTAGGATCAAAAATGACTACAGCCCCTGGTGACCACGAGAGAAAGCTAAAGACAAATAAACAGCAGGTTAATGGGCTAGCTTTTAGACCCAAAAGATGAAAAACCAACAGGCTTTTGTTCTCCAGGTATTTCAAAATACAATTTTTAAATGAGCAAGGAAATGTAATGCAAGGAACGACAGGCTGAACATACAGACACATCTGGAGAGCACAAGTCCTTATAGATATTCTTGGCAGCAGTAGGTGTGCTCAAGGTTACTGTCCCTTTAGGTAGGCCCTTAACCCAGTGGCTACAAAACAGACCTTTAACATTAAAAACCATTACCATGCTTCCTGACTCTAGCTTTTTTCTTTATGAATAATGAAATAAGATGAACAATGTAATTTGTAAAATTGGTACACTGCATCAAATAACACTAAGGATGCCCCTAGAGCAAGAATTTTAATAGAAGATGCACTGCAAAAATGAATAATCTTTCAGTTTAGCATACAATTTAGTGAAATCTTTACTAAGCCATTAGACATAATTCGTAAGTCAAAGGATAACAAAAGCATTGTGTGAACAAAGTGCACTCATACAAACGACAGAGAAGCAGGCAAGAGAAGTGTAGGTAAGGGAGAGCATGCATGTTTCTGCAAGAAAACCCTGAGCTTATATTTCTACACGGTGTCATGTGTCCTATTTGTGGCAGACACACTAACTTGTTATTCAGTATACAATTATAGACATGTCTACTAGCATTCCTCCAATGTCACTGCTGTCATCAATGGAAGCAGCGGTCACAGGAAGAATTGATGTGCTACAGTAAAATGATGAAAACAAGAAGGGCGGTGATGGATGAACAACTCAGCTACCTACATAAAAATGCACCCTGTGCTCTACGCCTCATGACCCGTCATACAGTGCTACACTGCCATTATCAAGGCATAGTGTCAGGAGTTATAGTGTCACCACCAGTAACATGACTGGCAGCATCCATCAACCATGCGGATGCTGCTCAGTCCCAAGTCAATCAAGGCCATCGTGGTGCTCTTAATAGAAACATGACAAACATAAACAGACAACATAACAGGTTTCCTTCCCACATGTCTTAAGGCAGCATCTAGTGGGCCTACAGATGGAGCTGATCATAAACATGCATACACACACTTGCTTATACGCATACACAGATACCCTTACGATTTATTGAAAATTATATTTTTTTCTCTGTTTAAAAATTAATGCAAACAAACACGGCAGCTCCTCCATAAACAGATTTCAAATTCTGTTTTTTTCTTTTCTATTGTTGATAAGATGGCTGATTATAAGCTACTAAATTATATCTGTAAGTGGACCATTCATTTTCAAACCCATTTAGTCCAATTCAGAGTCATAGAGGCCAGCATAAGGCAAATGGCAGGCACTAACCTTCTACAGGCCCTCGGTCTACCCCAGAGCACACTCACACCAGTCCAATTAAAACCTATCTACTACTACACTATCACATTTATTTCTGATGCCAAATGAAAACGAAGAACCTGGATTAAAAAAAAAAAAAAACAGCGAGTGAGCCAGGATCTAAAGTCCTAACAAGTGCTCCACTGTACCATGCCTGTAAATGATCTCCTTACTGAAGTGAACTCGTTCATCTGTGCGAATTTTTTCAGGGGACTTTTAAGAAATATTCACATGACTTTGTCTTGTTATTTAAGGTCACTGCTGTTTTTAGTAGGTACACACATTTCTAAAACATTCAGTAAAGTCAATGAATTTCAGATGAATAAACACCAGCTTGAGTGATACTTTCAAGTGCAACTCCAATCCCCTCCTTCCAGGTTCATTTGAAAGAAATGAAGGAGCAAATTAGGAGTAACTCCATCACAGGCTGAAGAGAGCTGCCGACTGTTAATATCTGCAAAGTCTTTCAGTACCCAGTCTGTCTACAAAGCGATTACTCAAATTAATAAAAATAAAGAAAATGCATACAACTTGACTTTCAATAATGGAGATATTTAAAATTTTACTGATTTAAAATTATTGTGCGGGGGTTTGGTGGACATGATGCGAAAGTCTCTTGTTTCATCCTACATTGATGGATTAAAGGCCAGAAGTCCATGTGACCGTCATCATCAAGTCCTTCCTTGAGAACCCTGAATACAATGAGAACTGATCATTTATGTTAGGTAGAATGATTAGAGGGGGCTGGGTGGTCTCATGGCCTCAGACCCCCTGCAGATTTTATTTTTTCTCCAGCCGTCTGGAGTTTTTTTTTTGTTTTTTCTGTCCTCCCTGGCCTTCTGGTCTTTTTTCTCTTTCTTCATCATGTAAAGCACTTTGAGCTCCATTATTTGTATGAAAATGTGCTATAGAAATAAATGTTGTTGTTGTTGTCTCATTAATTAAACATTCACAGTAAAAAGCCAAAATCGCCCCTTAGGGACAAATAAAGTACTATATATCTGTCTTTTGTCATTGTAGTCCAATATTTTCCCAATGTATTAAAATTTAAATATGTGAAATAAACTTGCTTGCACCCGATGTATGTGTTAATCTACAATTCTAAACTGATCCAATGTCAGCAACTGTGAATGTACAGGTAAATAAGCCCTGTGATGGACTGCTGCGTTGTCCAGAGTTGGTGCACACCTTACGCCTGTTGATTCCAGGACAGACACTGGCCCCAGCATCTCTGAACCATAAAAACACTTTAAAGGTGAAAGGCTATTTTTCTTTCACTAGGTTTTAGAAATGAAAATTACACTTTATATAAAGTTCAGCCTAATCTTAAAAAAAATAAATAAATAAATAAATAATAAGGCCATAAGAACAAAATGAAACATACTGGGAATACCCCAACATCAACAATTGTAGGAGAGATTAAAATTAACCAACAACCCCAAAAAAATAATAAAAAAAGAAAGACACAAATGTAGATCTCCCAGGGCCATAGCCTAGAGAGCAATTATGGGTCACGCTTTTCTCAACAGCAGCTGTTTCTGTGTTGTGGCAGTCTGTTAAATGATTACGATGTCTACATGTTATAAAGACTGCCAAATGGGCCAAGGTTAAACATTACAAGGGATTTAGAGCAACTACAGAATCTGCTGATTCACATGCCATCTATACATCCCTGTAGAGTAAAGTTGAAGACTGAATAAGATCGGCACTTTAGGTGTGTGCAGGGTCCACAACACTTATCCTTTCCCAATCCAAGGCCAAGTTGGGGGGGGGGGTTATGGCGGGGACTGCGTTGTGGAGAAAAAGTGCCTAGGAATTCAAAGTCCTGAGAGGCACCAAATCTCTACACGCTCATAAACAGGGACATCGGTAAACCTATCAGCCATCTGTGTACTGGCCAACAACCCATATCAGTGTAGGATTAAGAATTTCAACTATTTTGGTACGTGATCCTGGGATGATGTATTTGTATATACTTTCCAGACAGAATTTATTATTCTTTTTTTTTTTTCTAACAAATGTACTAATGGTTAACTGTGTACGCTGGAACGTATCTTATTGGTTTAAATGGTCATTAACTCAAATGGATTCAACAGCAGGTATTCACCTCACCCCCTCCGGCTTGAACTCATAACAGTGCAGCTTTTTTCCCCACCCATCAACTCACACTGGCAAATGGAGTGTGATCGTCAACTACCATTATAGTAACCAACCCGCTGCCTTTTGGGTTGTGACCCACTGGTCAAGAAACACTGTTTTAAGAAACTAACAGTTAAACTTCTACATTAAAAATGCTAAAGCCTTAATTTCTCATTACTTCATATATCTTTTCTTCCTGCCTACCATCTCTATGCAATATTGAGAACTATCATGAAAAACAGAGTTAAAAGTTAAGAAGAACTTAAGGGGGAAAAAAAAAAGACAAATTCACACACTACACTTAAGCATATAGTTCCCCCTCCCTTTGCTCCACTTCCCTCTCCATTATATTCAAACACTGCAAGCCCTGCTAGCAGCATTTTAACATTTTTGTCTGTAGTCATTCAAGCTTATGTAATGCGTTAAACACAACTACGAGAAAGAGGGAAAGGAAGATCAGTATTTGAGTCAGATATTGAGACATCAGCCCACTCATAACAGAATAGATTGTACATTCAGAAAAGTTCCTTTTTTCTCTACAATTTTCCTTCGTCAGTCTGCCATTCACAAATTCTGTGTGTCCTCCTGAGGCACAAGCCTATGCCCATCTCACAGGGCTGCAGCGGAAACCCCATATGAGCCAGTACCCTTTAATTCAACAAATCCTGTATGCCTTGTGCAGAAGGTTCATGTACTGGTTAGAGGGGCCCTTCATAACGCTCAAAGTCTTCGGTCTGGAGTGGTGTACCCTGAATGTGAACGTCTGCAGTCTCCAAAAACGTACAACCAATTGACAGGAACAGAGATAATTTTATATAATGCCATGGTGTGAACTCATGTTCAGGATTGTTGAATTGGGCAGGCAATGCTTTTAAAAATAAAGAGGCAATCATGAAAAAACACCCCTCGCAACTAAACAAACTTTATTTAAAATCATACAAAAATGGATGATCTGGCTCTGTTCTTTACGTTTGCTATTTTTTTTTTTTAAATACCCTGTCAAAACATTGGAAAACTACAAGGAAAATGTCAAGGTGCAAAGGGTTAACGTACAAAAAAAAATCTGAAAAGGAAAAACAATACAGTAAATCTAAGTATATGCCAACTTCTGTGTTTTATTTTTGAATTATACTTTTAAATTATACTTTGAAAGAAAAGAACAAATTTACAAACACAGGTGTGACTGACATAAAGCATTTAAACTGAAACCAAAAAATTCTGTTGTCAAATGCATAAGTAAAGGTAGCAATTTAATGGACAGATGTTCTCTAAGAAGGACTGGCGTGACAGCATCACAAGTCCAAAGGAATTGGCTGCAAATCTCAGACCAAACCCGGTCTTTCCCAATGCCAATCTGGTTCTCCTAAGAAATCTGCAGTTTCTAATCACATCCTAAAGATGCGCAGGGTAGGTTGGCTGGAACTTAAACTGCGCCCTAAAATGAGCATGTGCCTTGTCTAGGGATTACTCCTGCCGTGCATGTGATAAAGCCAGTATAGAATTCTCACCCTGAAACCCTGCATTGGAATAAATGTTTTAAGAAAATATAAAACTAAAATAAATATAAATGAAACACACAGGCAATGAGTAATAAACCAAATAAACATGCCTTTAAAATGTAGGGGCATACTATAAGCAAATTTTAAAGTATAAAATGTCCGATGGCGCGGTTGCAGCAAGGTACAAATCCAATATCTGTCAGGGCTTGAGACTCAGAGTGATTTGGTCTATTTAAGCAGTAGACTTTTTTTTTTTCTATTTTGTTGCCAATGGTAACAGCAATTTAAAGATATTTCACTTAAATTATTTGTCTGGATGCCTAGGAACCAACAGAAACATGATGAGTTGCTGAACTGAGAGTCTCTGAAGCCTGCTGGGCAACCAACCCGTGGTTCTAACCCGTTGTTGCGCTAAGGGCAAGGAGGAAGAAGGAGCTCCAGTTCGGGTCTTCAGCAATAATGTCCTTGTGCTCTTCTCAGTTAACACGATCTTACTGAAGTTGTTTCTAGAATTTAAAAAGTTCTCTGAAAGGAACAGGTTTCCCTAAAATCTCAATTATAAATATGCAGACAGGCAAGTGACAAGGTCACGATTCAGACCCAGACCTAAGACACTATAAGACAGCCTTGGCATTCACTGCTCTGCCATGCTGCAGCGTAAAGTGGACAAACACCCAAAACTGAAGACATGTCACATGCATGAATTTTGAAAAATGGGAAAATATACATGAAAAGTTACAAGTACAAACACTCCAACCTTATAACTAGTAAATATCACTGTGCTGCAGATTCACAGTGCATCCGGAAAGTATTCACAACACATCACTTTTTCCACATTTTGTTATGTTACAGCCTTATTCCAAAATGGATTAAATTCATTTTTTTCCTCGGAATTCTACACACAACACACCATAATGACAACATGAAAAAAGTTTACTTGAGGTTTTTGCAAATGTATTAAAAATAAACTGAGAAATCACATGTACATAAGTATTCACAGCCTTTGCCCAATACTACTGATGCACCTTTGGCAGCAATTACAGCCTCAAGTCTTTTTGAACATGATGCCACAAGCTTGGCACACCTATCCTTGGCCAGTTTCACCCATTCCTCTTTGCAGCACCTCTCAAGCTCCATCAGGTTGGATGGGAAGCGTCGGTGCACAGCCATTTTAAGATCTCTGCAGAGATGTTCAATCGGATTCAAGTCTGGGCTCTGGCTGGGCCACTCAAGGACATTCACAGAGTTGTCCTGAAGCCACTCTTTTGATATCTTGGATGTGTGCTTAGGGTCGTTGTCCTGCTAAAAGATGAACCATCACCCCAGTCTGAGGTCAAGAGCGCTCTGGAGCAGGTTTTCATCCAGGATGTCTCTGTACATTGCTGCAGTCATCTTTCCCTTTATCCTGACTAGTCTCCCAGTTCCTGCCACTGAAAAACATCCCCACAGCATGATGCTGCCCCCACCATGCTTCACTGTAGGGATGGTATTGGCCTGGTGATGAGCGGTGCCTGGTTTCCTCCAAACGTGATGCCTGGCATTCACACCAAAGAGTTCAATCTTTGTCTCATCAGACCAGAGAATTTTGTTTCTCATGGTCTGAGAGTCCTTCAGGTGCCTTTTGGCAAACTCCAGGTGGGCTGCCACGTGCCTTTTACTAAGGAGTGGCTTCTGTCTGGCCAAACTACCATACAGGCCTGATTGGTGGATTGCTGAAGAGATGGCTGTCCGTCTGGAAGGTTCTCCTCTCTCCACAAAGGACCTCTGGAGCTCTGACAGAGTGACCATCGGGTTCTTGGTCACCTCCCTGACTAAGGCCCTTCTCCCCCGATCGCTCAGTTTAGATGGCCGGCCAGCTCTAGGAAGAGTCCTGGTGGTTTCGAACTTCTTCCACTTATGGATGATGGAGGCCACTGTGCTCATTGGGACTTCAAAGCAGCAGAAATTTTTCTGTAACCTTCCCCAGATTTGTGTCTCGAGACAATCCTGTCTCGGAGGTCTACAGACAATTCCTTTGACTTCATGCTTGGTTTGTGCTCTGACATGAACTGTCAACTGTGGGACCTTCTATAGACAGGTGTGTGCCTTTCCAAATCATGTCCAATCAACTGAATTTACCACAAGTGGACTCCAATTAAGCTGCAGAAACATCTCAGAGATGATCAGGGGAAGCAGGATGCACCTGAGCTCAATTTGGAGCTTCATGGCAAAGGCTGTGAATACTTATGTACATGTGCTTTCTCAATTTTTTTATTTTTAATAAATTTGCAAAAACCTCAAGTAAACTTTTTTCACATTGTCATTATGGGGTGTTGTGTGTAGAAAAAATTAATTTAATTTTGGAATAAGGCTGTAACATAACAAAATGTGGGAAAAGTAATGCGCTGTGAATACTTTCCGGATGCACTGTACCACGTGTAATTTACTTCTTTAACAAATGTCAAATAAATTAATCCATTTAGAGGCAAACAGGTACTGCAATATAAAAAGACAAAAAATACACACTAAAGATTTGTTACGTCACTTCAGACAATCTCAAATGCAAGTACAGAGGAATATTTTGGACAAAATTAAACACACAAATAAATGTGGAAACAAAAGTAATATGAAAAGTTACAATAAATAAAAAGATATGAAATGTGAGTGTAATTAAGTAAATATGTTACAGAATGTTTTTTTTTTTATTATTTATTAAATTCTTCTGCGTGATATTCCTCTGAACGCAACTTGAAATATGGCTTAAATTTAAAACTGAGAGGGTGGGCATTAGTGATTGCTGTGTTTTAATTGGTGAATCATCGGTACACCAGACTTAAATCTTTACCCATCAAATGGTACATTTACAGCAGACACTTCAGATGCAGGTGCTCAATAAGGAATATGAGGTTTATAGAATTAAAATCGCCACTACATGCAGTCAATTTGGGAAGCACTTTCATTCACTCACAGTCGGCATGCAAGGTCACAACTTTGAGCATGATGGGTCACAGGATTCCCAAGTCATGCAAAGCACATATGTTCACTCTGTGGACAATTCACCAATCTAAAAAAAAAAAAAAAAAAAGTACGCACTAGAGCTCGCCCACTCAGCTTTGATGAATGAAACTGACGGTTTTTAAGTCATGTTGTATTTCATATTTGGAGAATATTATTGACAAAATTAAACAGACAACAAAAAAACACTTTGTGACATTTATTTATGCTGCTATTTCACAATTTATGTATCATCACATTTCACGGTTCTTTTAATTATTTGTGTATTTATTTAATTTTGTCTGAAATATTTCTCCATATGCGAAAACATGGATAGCATTAACAACTTGCCATAGAGGTCCTAACCTTAATCAAAAATACCACTGTAACAACCCCCCCCCCATGACACTCTGAAGCTTAATCATAAAAGCTGAGTTTTGTAACAAATCTCAAAGGCACAATACAGTCCTAAAATTAAAAGCATATACTTGCACGGCAACCAATGGCCTGTTAACTGGCATTGCGCTTATTAGGGTTCCCAGCAGGCTCTAGAAAAGGATAATGTTCCTTAAGCATTTCTGGTCCATACATTCACTGACCAATTTCATGTTGTTCAGCTAAAGAAGAGTAAAGAGACAAGGTTCCATTTATCCATTCATATTCTAACCCACACTTATCCAGTTCAGGTTCATACTGGTGTTGTAGTTTCTATCCTGGCAGCATGTAATAAAGAGAAGGATCCAGCCCTGAATGGGGTGACACACTTACTCTGATTGGTTCACTTTGTCATCATCATCACATTTTTGATTCCACTTTTTCTTGTGAAAGCCATGGTAGCCATGCACTGAGCTACTTGACCAGGCCTCCCTATTCCCAGCAAATTCCTAACATCCAAGAGAAATAAAGCATCCAGTGCATCCCCAATCTACCTTTGGTCTTGCCTCCTGTCAATCCAGAAAAGAAGTAGAGGTTCTTATTTGAGTTGTTCCTGTATTACCAAGCACCTCACTCTGTGACAGTAAACCCAGCAACCCTGCTCATGAACGTCATTTTACCAGCTAACACCTACATTCAGATTCTATGTCACTTCCCAAAGTGTGAGATAAGTGAGGTTGGAGAAGTAAGTTAACCAGAAAATCAACAACTTCATCTGCAGAATTAGCTCCTTTTTCACCACCATGATCCAGCACAAGATTTGCAAACCTGCAGCCGGTGTGTCCACACAAATACAATGAGAGCATTCAAATTTCATGCAGGCGGCAATAGGTGAGATTCAGGCCTGGGATACGAACCTTGAGGCCCTGAGGCAGCTGTGCTAACAATATACTGCACTGCCAAGGAAATTGCTAAAAATATCTTCATGTTCATCAGGCAAATATTTGTATACATCCACTTGGCAGAAAGTTGTTATAAGCCGTGGATAAGAATGAAAGCATGAAGATGCTTATGAATTTCATTATTATTTCCAAAATGTACCTTTGAAATTGAAGCTGAACTAGGCCTAACAGACCACTGGACTGGTCAAGAGTTTGAACATCAGAGTCTAACCATGTGAGGCGACTCATGCATGAAATAATAGATTTGAATAGTTTAATTTTGAGACAGCTGAAGTGTGCAACGGTTTGTTCACATGAAGGCACAACAGTGAAATTACAGCTGAATTCTTTTAAACTGGGAGTGGTAAGAAGCACACATGGTCACAGTCTGAGGATGCATTAGGATCATTAAGTGGCTTCTTCAAATTAGATGCAAATTCAAAACTCGTAATAAAAACTGATCCTGATCCAGTTGCCCAAAGGGTATAAATCGATAAAGTTACTTTTTCCAGGAGAAACTACTCATCTTCAACTGGCATCATCACTTTGCAGCATAAAATGGGAATGAGAGAGGGGGAGTGCTTAGATAGCACCTTTCAAACACACACAAGCTGCCTGGCGATAAATGCAAATGCAAAGCATTTCAAGAGATGCTGCAGCAGACAAGTTTTCATTTTGTCTTCATAATTCAAAGTGGACACCACTAGCTGATTACGGATTTACAGAAAATTCAAACTGATTTCTACATTATTTGCCATCAGCTAAAGTACCCCTGTATCTTCTGCAAAATGCGTGCATTCACTTACATGTATCAGTAAAAATGAACTTTTGGTGTGATGCAGTTTAATCAGATTCCTTCAGCAATTCATGAGAGGATGCAGCTTGTGAGAAGAGTGTTCTGTGTATTTTAAACTACACTCGGCCTTTCTCAGCAAACACCATCACAAATTACAAATTCAGAAGGCGAAGCCTTACAGAGTACTAGCTAAAACGAGTGTGTACTGTACTGAAGACCAATTTTATTCTAGCAAGAGTTTCATCTTACCCAGAACAGTATTAATATGTATTCAGGCCACACTAAAATCAAGAGGAAGGAAAGTGATGTTTAGAAAATGAGTCATACATCCAATAAAACCTGTGAAAACAAAGAGAGGAGTCTATGATGCCCAGGAACATCCCACCAACCATTCATTATTCAACCTAGAAATTTGACATCAGTTATTTTCTTTCAAAGGAAAAGGGGTATTAAAAAAATAAAATAAAATAAAATAGGCAGGGGCTATCTTAAGGGGTGTTAAAATGAAGTGCAGCTGACAGTTACCATGACCTCTAACCATAAGCTGATTTTGTTTTAGTTTCTAGAGAACATTGCTTTGTTTTTGTAAGAGATACAGAATACAGATTTGTGATCATGTGGCCTTTGAGGGATTTTCTATTTTTGCAAATGACTTTGGAAAGTTAAGCTGTATGTCATTCTGCAAGAGACTTATTACATTCAGATTACATGTAGTCTGTGCAAAGGAATCAGAGTCATTCTTTGCGTAAGAACTATTGCTACAGACACACAAATCAAATGACATGACCGTGCAGGGTCACCTATAGACATCTCCACCAAAAACCCCATACTAATTTAAAGTGCCAGAAGAGGGCTTTACTGTTGCACCATCTATACACAGACCTTGGTACATCATACAGTGGGCCAGGCCAGTTTCATATAGAACTAATGTTAAAAAAAACTCATTAGAGCAAAGTCACTTTTACCTGCAAAATTCACTACAATAAATTTCATTTTCCATGAAAAAAAGCAGAAACATACATGCATTTCTTTTGGCCTTAGCTCAAAAATCGCAATTCAAGAACTCCGCTGAACAGCCAATTTCACTGCACACGGTTTACTCAACACCAGTTACACTCTTCCAACAGAGAGGAGCTCAAGAAGGGTATTTCAGAAGACTGGAGACATTACGGGAGAATCTTGGGGTGGGTTAACTGTCAATCAAATTCGACTTGAGTTCTACTTGCAGGGCTGCAAAGGTCTGGAGCTAAACTATCAGTAAGTCGAGCGCAATTGTTACAGCGGGAACTGGGGAAGGTCAACCTGCAATGCCACCACAGTGAATCAAGCGGTGATCACTCTGGAAAGTGCGCGTCATGTACACTGAGGGGTCTCATCTTTTGTAACTAAAGGGGCACATGCTCTGCATACTGACCTCAAAGTGTACTAATACTGTTGTGTTATGTACAAACGAGAGGAACAGACCTTAGGGCTCAATGTGGGTTTTGACAAGTAGTGGCGGCAGCAGTTTACTTTACATTGATGCTGGCAAAAAGGCAACAAGATATCGTCATTGAGTGTCGCATTAAAGGTTTGATTTCTCACATCTTTTTCTGTGTGAGATTAAGGTAATTCACAGAAAGGTAATTTTTTTTTTTTTTTACAATCCTATTTATTCATCTTTACCTGGGGTGTAGCGGTGGAGTGGTGGCTCTGAGGCTAGGGATATGCATCGAATCCCGTAAACCCCAGAAGTGACTCTACTCTGCTGGGCCCTTGAGCAAGTGCTTGAGGTGTCACCTCGAGGTGGCTGCACTTGGCTCCCAATCCAGGTGGTTTGGCATAAGGTGGGTGAAGCAACCCACTATCAGTGCATGCAGCCGACCACTTCTACCAGGGGTTTCAATAGATAAAAAGATGACGATATTCTTTATACTGTATTATACACCCCCACACATATATTCACACACACACACGTCAAACTAAGAAAGTTTCCATTTTAAAACAACAAATGCTACTTGGAAAAATTACCAATACACCTTGGGCAGGAGGGATTAAAAACTACAAAAATCTATGTTCACTTGTCTTATGATCCTATGCCCATCAATACATAAAACACAGTTATTTTTTTGTCTTATGCCTGTTGTGGGTACTGCACAGTGCATTTTTAATTTTTTATAATTTTAATCTCTTCATACAATTGCATGTTTCAGAGTAATGAATAGGTCATCAAATACAAAATTCAAAAAAAAATAAAATAAAATATAAGAATCACATCATACTCACAAAAAATAAAATATAATACATTTGCACTGTGACATTTAGAAACTCCAGCTTGATACAACTGCTGGTGGAAAACCAACCCCTTCAAGTTCACAGCTCTTCATTAAGTAATTATTCATTAACTCTTAATTATTTACACTACACTAAAATGATGGCTTTCAAGTCTTGCGTTAGATGTAAAGTCCAATGACAAATTCTTCACAGAATCAAATTGTTCCATATTCCATCCCAATAACAATGAATGAGGACACATTTAAAAGAAACATGTTGCAATGTTGCAAGGGCAGCTTTGTTCTACTAAAATCTCTGTGGAGTTTCCAGCATATGCCTTCAGTGACAGTACGGCTTTGTTATTCTAACCTCAATCTCCGTCACCCTCATCATTTTGGCCACATTTACCAATGGTTTACAAAACAAAATGTGTCAAGTCTGCTGTAAGACAGGATTTCTTTATAAAAACAAAACAGGGAGCTGTATTTGTATAAAATCCAATAGATCTCCATCATTTTTGCCTTGCAAGTGGAGCTCATAATTTAGGTTTTGATTGAATGATTGAGATACAGTGATCCCTCGCTATATCGCGCTTCGACTTTCACGGCTTCACTCCATCGTGGATTTTAAATGTAAGCATATCTAAATATATATCACAGATTTTTCGCTGGTTCGCGGATTTCTGTGGACAGTGGGTCTTTTAATTTATGGTACATGCTTCCTCAGTTTGTTTGCCCAGTTGATTTCATATAAGGGACGCTATTGGCAGATGGCTGAGAAGCTACCCAATCAGAGCTCAATCAGAGCACGTATTACGTATTAAATAAAACTCCTCAATGATATACGATATGCTTCCCGCGTGGTGCGTCGCACACTTCAAAGCTCTAACAGCCCGTATTGATTTTTGATTGTTTGCTTTTCTCTGTCTCTCTCACTCTCTCTGACATTCTCTGCTCCTGACGGAGGGGGGTGTGAGCAGAGGGGCTGTTTGCACAAAGGCTGTTTGCTTAGAAGATATGGACGCGCCTGTAAAAAATGCTGAAAGACTACCTTTACATTGATCCCTTTATCGTGGCTGCTTTATCGCGGGTGCTTCGTATACTTAAACGCCCAACAGACCTATTGATTTTTGATTGTTTACATTTCTCTCTCTGACATTCTCTGCTCCTGATGGCACTCCTTTGAAGAGGAAGATATGTTTGTATTCTTTTAATTGTGAGAAAGAACTGCCATCTCTGTCTTGTCATGGAGCACAGTTTAAACTTTTGACTAAAGGGTGTTATTTCATGCCTAGAGGGCTCCAATAATGTTAAAAAACGTATTTAGAAGGTCGTAAACAGGTTTTCTATGCTCTAACTGCGAAAATATTAGATTTATAAATAAAGAATACTACTTCGTGGAAATTCATTTATCTGTCTGGAGCGGATTAACCGCTATAAACGAGGGTTTACTGTATAACTATGCGGAGAATATTTATAAACAGTGTGGGAGAGTTTCTAAGGGCTTAAAATATATAAAAATAACCATACAAACATATGGTTTCTACTTCGCGGATTTTCACCTATCGCGGGGGGTTCTGGAACGCAACCCCCGCAATCGAGGAGAGATTACTGTATATACATACACACACACACACACAAATATACACACACACATATTTTACACTGACAGTTGTTAGTCATGTCCCACTTCTGCTGGGTTCCGAGTACCACAGATAGGAGATTTTTTGGCGAGTCATAAATCTTCTTTCACACTACGAATCCAGACTTTCAAACACTTTTTTTTTTTTTTAAAAACTTGGTCACTATCACAAATAGCTGTTCACATCCACAGTGCATTTTATGAAAGTGGGTTAATCCTGTTAGTAAAATGGTAAAAATACACTGTGCAGTACCCAAAAGAAGCATAACCAATATATATATATATATATATATATATAGATCTTTCTGGCTTATGTGCTTTATATATTAATGGACACTGGATGGTAAAATACCTGATGATAACAAATGTTATCAAGACATCATTAACTGCCCTCTGAGCCATTACAAATTAAGCAGTATGATAACCTGTAACACAAATTTGCAAACATTTCTACCAAGCTTTCATTATTATATACTCTTCTCTGTGAACACCCATACCTTTTTACTTTCAGACAACAAAACCTTACATTGAGGGGAAAAAAGCAATCGAGCGCAAGGACCCATGGGCACTAGATTCCGATGAGAGTTCGCCAAATCTCATAGCTACCTTACACATCTATCAGTAGCCTGCATAATGATGTACTACAACACCTCCAACTCTCCTATTTCCATCTCCAATCTCGAACAGTCTGCCAAAGAATGAAGAAATAAAAATAAAGAATCGTATCGAGACCTTAAAAAGGGAATGACATCATGAAGCATTAAAATGAAAAAGTTTAAATAATGCTTCAACCTCACATTCTGTTTTCTGTAAATCCTTTAATCTTTTAAGAATGTCCAAGTGCTTGTCTCTCATAAAATGTGCAGATTACGACTACTGAATGGGGGGGGGGGGAGATTAATTTTGCAACACACAGTACCAGGCAGCAAACATATGGTTTTAAATATTAAACTAATGAATAAAGGGGATGTGTCTCTGCCTACTCAACTGAAAACACAATGACAAACTGTAGAAACTAAACGACTTTTTCTGTAAAAGAACATATAGAAAGTGTAAAGGGAAAAAAAGAAATCCCATAGCATCAGATGCCAGCAAAACAAACATTACATAACATGATTCAGAAAAACGCAAGGAGACCAGATTTGCTGCTAGATTTGAACAAATGACTCAAGCCGACATGGTAGAAAATGAATGTACAAGAAAAATCTCTGGTCCAGTATTTTCTATAGCCATGGCAGTGAACGATTCTTAATCCCTTCCTCTAAAGATGCATATATCGCATTTCCCCACCAGCTTTTCAGGCGATTATTGGTTACATACTGGCTTCATTATTAACAACTGTAACTTCTTTCCTCTTTTCATGCTATGTATAAAAGTCAAAGGCAGGTTTCTTGAGTGCAATGTGATCAGACTCACCCTGCTTACACAACCCAAGCTAAGAAAAAAAGAAAAAACTGCCTCAGATTTCTTTCTCAGAAACGGCCACATTCCTGAGACAAAAGTAATGCAAAATGCAAGCAGCAACACACGCCGACAGAAAAGGAAGTGGTAATCAGTTTCTTTTGCCATAAATACCAACTTTATGAATGACTGTCCTGCATTTGTAAGCAGGGCTTCCTTCCTATGGGCGTGTTCACTCATTTATCAAAGGGATGGCATTCTTTACTCTTGTGTTTCAATATTTATGTTCATGCAACAGCTTGCGGGATGATGGTATCAAGCAGCAAGGCATTTAACTATTAACCAAAAGAAAAAGTTCACACTTAAATATGTTTTTTTTTTTTTTTTTTTTTAAAAAACAGCAAAATTACTATCCTTTATACATAGCAAACATTTTACAAGAACTCTCTTCATATCTAAGAAGCAGACTGCTGTTTACACCGAAACGGAATATCAAAACGTCTTCAAGGCAGACGCATTCAAATTGAACACAACTGAAATGCAGTTAAAGTACACAAATACGTTAAACAGAAAAACGCTTATGATGTACATTTTGCTTCCATAGGTATATCGGTCATGCAGGCGTGGTAACTCCACTTTACACCAAATATCCTGAAGTGAGGTTTCAGTTTTACACATCAACTATCGCAAAGGCAGCACTACAATAAAAACATCAAACATACTTGCCGCAACTGTAGCAGATTTGACTATCAAGTAAACATTCTAGCCAAGTCAAAAATTAAAATTGGGTTGGACAAAGCCATAATCTTAAATTTCTAATCCTAAAATCAGTGCTAAAAGGAACAATTACAGCCTGAAGGACTGACACAGAAACAGATTACATAGTACCTTTCATAATTTACAGGATTACAAAACAATTTACACTAATGTATATATAACAGCCCTGTACAAAAATGTTTTTAATAATGTGACCATGCAGCATTTGGTGAACCTGTAATAATAATTCAAATATTCATTAAATGAATACCCTACCCATTTTTTTTGTTAACTCATGCAGTGATAGCTGGAAAAATCTGTAATATCGCATCTTTGAGGAGAACAGACATAACAATATTCTGAAAGAATGGAAGCCTACAGTGAACAAGGATGGACAACAGCAAACGACATTAAAAAGATCCCATGAAAAAAATCTCCCATTATTCCCCCATATCAGTGCAAACCACTGTCAGATAAATAACCCAGGAAAATGAAAGTGGTCCACACATCAGATGCTTCTTCACAAGAGGTCTCCCTTTTGAACTGAAGGCAGGACTCTTGACCAATAAATGAAGAGGAAAGGTGGTTCTTCAATTTGAGTGTGACACCTTGTGAAGGAGCGTCCTGTTTGTAGACTACTTTCATTTTCCAGAGTTATTCATCTGACAATATTTAAGCTAAAAGTACAGGAGTTTTGCACGTTGTGAGCATATGATTGAATGGCCCGACATGTGGTTTATGCGTTTATGTGAGGTTTTGCATGGACATCTTTGATATTGATTGCTGTAATTGATAATTATACTACAACCTTTCTGTTGATAAAATTCAATCTATCCTTCCATCCACTTTTCATATAGTTCACAGAAGGGGTTGCAAGCTGGGAATCGTCCTTGGATGGGGCCTTGAGTCAATTACAGAACACATTCATCCACACTCACCTTCTATTCACAGCTTGGGTATGGCCGGGGAAAACTGGAATATCTTAGGGTAAAAAAAAAAAAAATCCTCACAAACAATGAAGAAAATGCAAGCTTCACACAGGGAATACCTGGGTGAGGGTTCAAACCTGGGACACTAGATTTGTGATGCATCAGCCAAACTGAAGATAACACATATCTGAAAAAAATATCTGATGTAATTAAGCAGATGAGCAAGTGTGCAGCTAACATTTACTTAGTTATTGGCCAAGCATCAACATGCAATGCTGCAGATCTCCTCAAACTCCTGACAATTAAATGCAATGTTGCAGTCAATGGGATGACTGACATGCTTACTAATAACTGTTGCCAGTGTCTCTTTTTTTATCCCTTATCTAATCCTCACCCTATTTATGTAGCGTCTGTAATTTATATCTACTCACAAAAACATAAGCCAATCAAGAACTGCCAACATTGCCCATGTTCATTCCTGACATGCATGGTCTGGGGCACCACCCTATTGTACAAAACTTGACTACAGGACTGTAGTTACTATATAAAACAATGACTCTAAACACCACTGTTTACTGATCACATCAAGGCAAGGTTCTTGGCCAAGGACATACTATTTGTAAGTTACTTCTCATACAAATCTCGCTATAAAAAATAAGATCCCACAAGCAGAATAAATATAAAACTACAAAGTCTGATACTAGAGGATAATGAAACTGGAGGAATGGCAGACACTGAGAAGGCAGCGAAAACAATTCAAAAAGACTTGAACAAGGTCCTGAACTGGGCAAATACTTGGAAAATGCAGTTTAGTGTAGAAAAGTGCAAAGGGCTACACACAGGAACATTAATTATAAATACAAGATGGGAAACACTGAACTGCAGGAAGCAAAACAATTTAGGGTTTTATGTTGACACAGTGCGGCACGGTGGCAGCACTGCTGCCTCGCAGTAAGGAGACCTGGGTTCACTTCCCGGGTCCTCCCTGCGTGGAGTTTGCATGTTCACCCCGTGTCAGCGTGGGTTTCCTCTGGGTGCTCTGGTTTCCTCCCACGGTCCAAAGACATGCAGGTTAATTGCACTGGCGATCATAAATTGTCCCTAGTGTGTGCTTGGTGTGTGTGGGGGTGTGTGTGTTTGTGTCCTGCAGTAAGCTGGCGCCCTGCCCAGGGTTTGTTTCCTGCCCTGTGCCCTGTGTTGGCTGGGATTGGCTCCAGCAGACCCCCCCGTGACCCTGTGTTAGGATATAGCGGGTTAGATAATGGATGTTAACACAACATTTTCATCATTTAAGCAATGTGTAGATGATACTAAAAACAGAAATGTTACGTTATATTGTAAAAACTGTTGAACATAAATTGGGGACTATACAATGCACTAGTGAGTCCACATCTGGACTACTATGTGCAATTCTGGTCACCACACTACAAAAAAAGGCACAGCAGCACTTTAAGATGTGCAGAGGAGAGCAACCAGGAGCATCCCAGGACTTAAGGACATGTCATACTCTGACAGACTCCGGTGTTAAGCTTGTTCAGTCTCAAGCAAAGGAGACTGTGCGAGAACCTAATCAGAGTCTTCAAAATTCTCAGAGGCATTGATGAAATAGATCTAGCTGAATTATTTCAACTTAAAGGTGAATCACACACTGTAAGACACCAGTGGAAACTAAGGGGACGTGCATTTAGGACAAAAGCCAGGAAGTGTTCTTTATGCAAGGAGTTGTAGGAAATCAGGAACAAAGTGCCAAGAGATGGAATTGAAACAGAAACCTGACAACTTTGAAGAAGAACCTGGATTAGATACTGGAACAGCTTAACTCTTAGCTAAACAAAAAAGCCTGATGGATTGAATAGTCTCCTCTTGTTTATCAGATTTCTCATATTCAAAGATCAACTAATGTCAAGTCATTCTTAGGATAATCCTTTCAAATAATTATGTCAAACTGCAGTACTTCTGCGCCCGAATTACGATTGCCTTCTACTTCCACACAAACACTGAAACCTTGGAGAAGTAATGAATCTACCATTTCTAGATAGACATTTGATGAAGAGCAATACAGGGAGTTGTCTACCCCTCAGATATGACATAATGGCTCACGTAACAAGATATACACTTAAGTGAAAATGTGACAGGTTTAACCACAGATGTATAGTTCTTCATTTTAAAATCTCTCTGATACAGGACATTAGATTTTTTTTTTTTTTATTTACCTTTAATGAATTGTACACTTGGCTATGTGCACCATTTATAATCAATTCACAAAAACAAAGGAATGCATGAGATGGCAATTCAGTCTGCTCATTTTCATGCTCCTTTTACGTATATACACGGTTTTAAAGATGGACTTGTAGGTAGGCAGGTAGACAGATAGAAATTTTATCTACAGAGTGAGGTGGTATTTGGTTTTTTATACCAGAATGAATAAAAAAGAAGAAAACTAGCAAGAAAGAAATTTTCTGACTCGCGAGTTACAGTAAGGCACTTTACAGGCATAATGCTGTTGGTATAACAGAGTCTCAGTCGTGTTTACCGACACACTTCTACTGAATCATTTCTTGACCGACTGTTCTCAGTGTTGGTGTGTCACAGAGAGGATGTGCAGCATTGTTCATAATGGCCCTCAGTTTTGTTTGAATGATCTAGTATTAAGTTAAAGTGTAGGTACTGACTATGTACGAAGTGATTAGCATTGCACATACTTATTTTTACAGTTTTACAGTACAGGATGTCAGTCATTGGCACAGTATCTTCCACATAGTGCCACTGTCTGTTAAGATGTCTACAAGACTAGTGAAGTACCATTCAGCACATAGACAACAAGACCACCTTTGGCTGAGGGGTGTCTCATTACAAAGCCAGCTGGCGGAGGGTAGAATTGACCTCGTTTTGCACTCCTTGGAACAACACAGTTGTCTCAGTCTGTTGCTAAACATGCTCCTCTGTTTAGTCAAAAACCTCACACAGGGGGGTGACAATCATTGTCCAGGATAGTAAGCAACTTTCCCGAGTGACTGTCTGTTCTACCACTTCCTTCAGTGAGGCCAACCCCGACTCCCAGGATTGAACTAGTCATTTTAATCAGTTTTAGTCTGTTGGCATCACCTGGACTATTGCCCTATTCCCAGCACACTTACACATAGAAAAATACACTAGGCAATACAGACTGGTAGAAAATGTGCAAAAGTGGCCTGCATACACCAAATGACCTCAACCACCTCAAAAAACCAAAACAACTCTGCCCCTTCTTGTACACAGATTTTGTGCTGGTACTCCACTCAAGCCCGTCGTTCAGGTGCACCCCAAGGTACCTATATGTCTTCACCCCCTCCACATCTTCACCATCAAAGAGAACTGGGAGCAGAGTGGGCTTGACCCTGTGCGTAATCATCAGAAATTTTCTACAAGTGACAGCACCTGGTGTTGTATTTATAATCTGAGGTGTACGGAATGAAGACAAAAGGTGGTAGGACTGTTCCTTGTACTGCTGACACAGTCCAGGAGCCTCAAAAACTGCAGTCTGCCAGTCCAGATAGTCCATTATCCAGGACACCGTAGGCTCATCCACTGGCATGATTAGGCAATATATAAAACAAAGATTAGTTCTATCTTAATTTAAACGAATGCCAGCCTCCATCCCATCCCTTGATTTCCACAAAAACTACAAAAGACAACAATGACAAACAGACTGTCAACATACTCCTCTAGGGGGCAAAAGCCAGACTACAATACGCGTGGTGGACCTTCACATTTCTGAGGATTATTCATGCTTCATTAACAACTATGCCCAGGTCAATAAGGCACAGAAATGTCTACTGTTCTGAGGAGGTGCAGGAATGTCCAACTGTCTCGCAAGATCTTACTGGACTTGTCCCACTTGCGAGCATGCTGACCAAACATATCACAATTTGGGATGGTAACTGCATGCTCTCAGACTGGACATCTCTGAAAACTGCCTCACACATCACTGGTGCCTCATTACCTGCCACAGAGAACCTCCAGTGCAAACGGTGCCTGCAGGTGGTATGTAGCATCACTGGGGACCACTGGGAACCCCAGCCATGGCCAGTTTAATCTTTTTCCTTTTGGGAGACGATACAGAACTATGTGCCAGGAACAGCTTCTTCCCTACCTTGCCGAACTCAAAATCTACCCTTTCTACTTGACCTTAAAACCATACATGTATACCCTAGGACTCTGTATCTACCGCAGGTCTACCAGACTGCACTATAGTCTTGAGCCATTGACACCTCAGAACTGTCTGGGCTGTGCTGTACTTGCGCCTATACAACTGTCCACATGTTACTGTTTCTACTGTACAGTCTCCCACTGCTGTACTTAATTATATTTACCTGATTACTTACAATTACCTTCTATGAGCACTTCTGGGTGGATGCAAAACTACATTTCGTTGTCATGGTACTTGTATTGTGTTCAATGACAACAAACTTGAACCTACGATAATCGTAAGCCTAAATACGCCTCCCTAAGCTTTACACTCAAAGCATCCCCTTTAATAACTGAAGGAATTCGGCGCTTCAAGGCTGCTGCGTGCACGCGAACTGCCATCCAACAATCTGTAAACTGAAGGAAAACGTGACACCCAGTGAGGGTGGGGTCGCGACGAGTCTGCCACTCGGGTCCCCTGAAACTGCGAGCCCGCAGCTGGCAACGCTCTTGTCGCGAGGAGAACAAGCGGACACCCAAACATTGTCAGTGAAACGTGCCTGCGCGAGACCCAGTCGAGCTCTGTCCCGCGGCCAAGCACGCACGTGTCACGCACAACAATAACAACAACACCTGAGGTGACGGCGACAACGAGCGGCGTGGCGCGCTACTCACACTCGGGGCAGCTGCAAAGGCGGGGCACCCCTCCTCTGGAACACGCCGTCCACGAACACCCCGTTTTTGCCGAGACAGCGCAGATAGAAGTCTCCACCACCAGCCCCGTCTTCCCCGGCGGTAAAGATCTCCAGGTGCCGGCGTGAGATGAAGCTCGAGTGTCCCATGCTTACGTCCACACAGCCCTGCGATGAGTTCCGTCCGATGGTCACTGAACGCTTCTTCATCAAATACTCGAACTCGCGGCCCTCCAACCGGGCGACCGCCGGCACGGACACCCCGCTCACCACCGCCATCTTACAGGAGGAGGAGGAGGTGGAGGAGAAGGGGTGGTGGGAGGGGGGGGCAATTTGCAAGCGGATTCAAATGAGGCGGCCGCCTGGCTTCGAACTTTGGGTGGCTTTGCGAATGTTTTTGGTTTTCTTGGAGGGTGACGCCAATTGCACAAGAATTCATTAAACAGGGACCGCGTCAGGTAAGAGACCGCGGCTCCGACCCACCGCCGCGAGACAGAGAAAGGGAAGGAGAGAGGGTCAACCAAACTGATGCAGCGAGGCGGGAGGAACGGATGGATTGGCGACCGAATTGGCCAATGAGAACACGAGGATGGCTTGTCGACGGGAAAGTCAACGCCAATCGGATTGAACGCGTAGCCGGCTGCAAAAAAGGGAGAGGAAGAAAAAAGGGGTTGGTTGGTCTGTGAGCGCAAAAGATTCGAAGGCGAAGGAGAAAACGCGGCACGGGACGTGACGCCGGCGGGACCGACTTCTGTCGAAGGAGATGCCTTGGAGGAGGTTCAGATTTTGTTTAATGGGATGCCTGACTAGTAATTTAAAGTTTGGTTCCTGTTTAGCAGTAAAACACAGCTGGCAGAGCATGGCGTTTCGAAGGGGTGTTTTAAGCAACGTGTGGAACACGTGCTACCAAGCCGGCGCTACGAATTCAGCCGAGCGTCGTTTGGCTTTCTGGGGGGAACGAATTTTTTGAGCGTCCTCGCCCGCAGTTCTTCAGTACCATAAAAGACCACGAGGTTGTCCTGATGCGCCTGATAGGCATTTCAGTTTTTCCTTTTAAACAACTATTGCAGGACAAGGCGGGAAATGTCTGTGCGGGCTCAGAGGACTCTGCGAGCCGCAGTTCAATTGCCTTGGGCCGCTCCCTTCTCAGGAATCCACTCGGCGTTTCCTTTGCAGCCCGAATGTCTGCTGCAAACCGGAGGTTTACAAGCCGAGTTACCCATGGTGCACCTTGCCGTTCGTTTTTATTATGGAGGTCACAATCCGTACGGTTGGGGCGTGATAATGCGGTGCTTCACACTAGTGTCGCATTCAGGGACACGTCTCATGATAATGTGTAAGGCAGGGGACGCGCTGCCCCGGGCACGTTTCATCGTAGCTGACATGTGCTTTCTTGTGACGTCACGGAAAGCGTCTGGCCATTGACCTATGCGAGGACTGTTTGTAAACATAGAGGGGGCGGGGCCACTGAGACGGCTGTGATTAGCAGGTGTCAAAAGAAGGGGGCGGGCATATCCACGGCCTGGGGGTGCGCTTGTGGCAGGACACTTCTTAGTACGTGCGGTCGAGCATGGGGTCAGTGTTTGGATAGAATGAAGAATGGAAAAAAAAAAAAAAGAGAGTCGACTCTCAGGAGACTGCCATAAATGTGACCTGGCAGCAGTGCGGCCAAGGAGATGGCCATAATAAAGAATTCTAAACTTAGCCTTTATAAATACTGATCCAGTACACTCTGAGCTGCTGCAGGGGATACAGACAAACACGGAGACTGAGGATGGGCGGCTTGTGTCAGAAGTGTGATCTGTGAGAAATTGTCCACCTGTCCATATATGAGTCGTTGTAATCCAATTAAAGGATGAAGGGTCACCTATTACTTTCCTTTTCATTTAATCAGCTTTCCTGGTGAGGGTTCTAGTGACGACAGGCTGTGCAGGGCACACCAAACTACCCTACACTGTCATTTCATTCACAGAAATATTCTGACCCTTAATTAAGTACTTCGTAGAATCCCCTTTGACAGCAATTCCAGTTTCAGGTTTTCATAAGCAAGTCTCTACAAGTTTTGCACACTTGGATTTGGCAGTTAATCCCATCTTTGCTGGCAGATCCTGTCAAGATCCATTAGACTGGATAGGAAGCAGTTGTAAGCTCCCGTCTATAATAAAGCAAACACCTAACAATATTTATTAGAGTACATTTAATGTTGAAAAAAGTCAAAGGTACTATACAGTCTAACTGACATTTCAGTTAGCAGAATAAATTAAACAATTTATAGATACAGTGCATTCAGAAAATATTCAGTTCCCTTTACTTTCTGCATACTTTATATCATTTTAAAAGGATAAACTTGTCAGTTTTGTCTGTCAAACTACACTCAATAATAATAATAAATTTTATTTATATAGCACCTTTCCCATGCTCAACCCATAATGAGAAAGTGAAAACATCCATCAGTCCATCATCTAACCTGCTATATCCTAAAACAGGGTCATGGGGGTCTGCTGGAGCCAATTCCAGCCAACACAGGGTGCAAGGCAGGAAGAAACCCTGGGCAGGGTGCCAGCCCACCACAGGGCACACACACACCCACACACCAAGCACACACTAGGGACAATTTAGGATCGCCAATGCACCTAACCTGCATGTCTTTGGACTGTGGGAGGAAACCGGAGCACCCAGAGGAAACCCACACAGACACGGGGAGAACATGCAAATTCCACACAAGCAGGACCCAGGAAGTGAACCCAGGCCTCCTTACTGCGAGGCAGCAGCGCTACCACTGCACCGCCAAGTGAAAACATGTTTTTAGAAAAGTTTGCAAATTTATTATAAATCAAAAGCTGAAGTCTCTTATTCCTAGAAGTATTCAGTTCATTATTTTGTAGAAGCACCTTTGACAGCAATTCCATCTTTTGAGTCTGCTTAGGTATGTTTCTATAAGCTTTATACACCTAGATTTGGACAGTTCATCATATTCTTCCAGGCAGATCCTCAAATGAAGCTATAAGGGATTAACAAGATTACATTTTCTATGGAAATGTGTATACAAATAAATTTGTCAGTTTTGTCCATCAAACTACACCTCATAATAAAAATAATAATACTATAGCACCTTTGCCTGCTCAATCCATAATGAGAAAGTGAAAACATGTTTTTAGAAAAGTTTGCAAATTTATTATAAATCAAAAGCTGAAGTTTCTTATTCCTAGAAGTATTCAGACCCTTAGTTCATTATTTTGTAGAAGCCCCTTTGACAGCAATTCCATCTTTTGAGTCTGCTTAGGTCCGTCTCTATAAACTTGACACACCTGGATTTGGACAGTTCATCCTATTCTTCCTGGTAGATCCTCAGATTAAACTATAAGAGATTAACAAGATTACATTTTCTATGGAAATGTGTATGCAGGAAGAGCTTTCTGATGCTTACTGAAAAAGTGCCTTGTAAAGGTATTCTGGTCATGTAAAAGTTACAAAAGTTGCTGGGTTATAAATTACACTTGCAAATATGTAGTATATTAATATTGCAATCTAACACTTGTGAAGATTAAATACAGACAATGAATAATAGAGTGCATAATTAGCTGTAAAATGCACTATAAAATAGATAGGTAGAAAAGGCACTATAAAACTAAACAATAGACAGTAAATATAATAAAATACATAAAGACCAAATCAGTATTGTTCGGCAGACATCTTAAACTAGCTTATTAATAAGTATTTGCTCCATGTAAAATGATTATTTCAAAGACAACATCACCAATTTTGTTTTTAGCTTTGCCTTGTTGAGTTAGTGAGTGTGAAATAAGACATTCAGTGAAACCAAATGACTATAGTTTTTAGAATCAACAGCACATGAAATCATATAAATATTATTACATTATATTGTAAGTAGTGAAAAACACAAATGGAATCATCATAAAGGTTTGGGGCGCAATGGGCGAAAGATGGCTTTTGCCAAAGACTTTTAGCTTCTAGCATTTTTACAACAGGTCTGGGGCAACATGTGTGTCTTGTCCCTGAGCTTTGTCAGACTGATTGCTTCTTCCTGGGGGGGTGGGGGCTCATTTGTATTGTGGGTGATCTGGGAGTGGGGGCTAGGGTGACATCATAAAGATCTCCGTGACTGGGGGCAGAATTGGGAAACTGACTGTGCCGTAGCTCCCGAATTCTTCCCCCATGGCCCATCCACTTTTATAGCCCAGAAAAGAAAAATAATCTTGTGAATGTGGCAGTATGTTTACTTCTTTTTTTTGTGTAATTGTATTGTTTTGTGTAAAAAACATCACCAAATTATTCTTTCATCCTCTTCCTGAATGTTTATCTCTTACTCTTTTTCTTCTGTTAATGTTTTTAGACTGCCTGGTGACACAAAGCCTTCACTTGACTTAGCTGCATGCAATGAAAGTTTCCCCGAGGCCTCTGAATTTCACCGTACCAAAATGGCTTGTAAACTTGGAATCACTTTAAAATCAGAACTTGAGCTATAAAAGAGCTGTTTGGATGTTTGTCACATCCACCTGCCTGAATAATTCCTAATCCTGAATTAATTAGTACTGGGTCACGGCGATCTGAAGCCATTACCAGCTAAATGAAGCACAAGACAAGAATCTACCCAGGATGGGTTATGAGCCTGATTTAGATTTGCTGATCAACCCACCTGCATGTCTTTGAGCCATAGCAGTAACATGTTTAGTTTTTAAATAAGTTATTGTTTAGTGCATTCTTTATCGGCTGAGTTGTGTTTAGCAATCAGTTTATTCAGACTGCTCTGTTACTAGGCTCAGACAATCAATGGTGTAACCTGTGTACCAGTAAAGTCGGTCGTGGCCATTATCTAGAACAGGGGTCCTCAATCCCAGTCCTGGAGGGCTGCAGTGGCTGCATGTTTTTCTTCTAACTCAGTTGCTTCATTAGAAAGCAATTCTTGCCAATAATTTAACTTCATGGCTTGTTTGTGCTTTAACTCTACTATGTCAGCTCACTCTCATATCCTCGATTTTCTTCCTCTTTCTAAGGATTTCATCCAAATGATTTGAAGGCCAAAATGGAGGAGTAATTCTCAGTCCTTCACTTTTTTCTCTTCAGTTTCATTCCAAGTATTTAATTAAACCAAATAGCGCATGATAAATACACACCGTTATAAACGGTAACCAGCTAAATGGAGAAATGCTGGTCTCTTTTGCATGTTATTTTTAATTAGGAGCAATTAAAAAGCAAGAATACATCTGTTTAAGACTAAAATAAGCAATAAGGGTTCCAAATCTTAATTGAGTTAGACCACTAAAGTAAAACAGGAGCGTTACTTGAGCAATAAGGCCTTCTTATTAAGCAATTGGGTTGGAGAAAAAAACCTGCAGCCACTGCGGCCCTCCAGTACCATGATTGAGGACCCCGATGTAGAATGTAACTCTCCTTGCCCCATTAACTGATTCAACTATCAATACTCACAATATGATGTGTGTATCCCACTGCTGACACTAATTTAAAATATTCAGTTTTCAATGCCACTGTTCTTCTGGCAGGAGTCCATCTGTTATATGTACCTTCTAAAGGTTCTATGAGCTACAAGTGTTGCCTGAACCGTTTTTATTTTTCCAGACCAATATTGTCGTAGCATAAAGTGACTGTTTTCTGTCTGTAAAGATTCATCTTGCCTGTTATGCAGTAGATGTCTATAACACATTGCCATGGCTGTGTAATCATTTTGTAACTCTGAAGTAGGTCATTTCCCAAGCAGCCATGCTCACAATGCACAGTGAAAGACTGGTTACTTAACTGTCTCCTTTTTTGTGTGTCGAGAAGCATCTAAAAGAAGCGGGAAAGACTGTGATGATAACAAATACCAACTGATTGACAGAAAAACATGGCCTTCAGCTTCATGTAGGTGGATGACGGGTTCTGACACGGAATTGAAGGCAATTTTGTAAGTATTCTCGTTAGATGTATAACAATTATGAACATCTTTGTGTTAGGAATCTCACTAAACTCTTAAAAAGAAAAATCCACACTAAACAATGAGGCATTGTATGGTCCAGTTGCCACCTTAATTTTGTGGAGTTTCTCTGGCATGTTCTGTTGGGCCTTGGTTAACACACTTCTCACTACAGTAGATGGTCTTACTGTTACACTTCAGGTTTAGACCATCAGTTATTGAAGGATGCCTGAAAGGGTTTGAGCAACCAGTTCGTCCAAGACAGCTAAGCACTAACTTGATTTTTTTTTTTCCCAAAAAGAAAATGGTCCTAAGGTGTTTATTTTCTTCAGGAACATAGCTCTCTACAGTTTTTGTTACCCTATTTTCCATTACCAACTGGTTATATTATTATTTTTTATTATCTATTCAATAGGTCATGATTTGCCATCTTTGTGTCGCCAACTGAAATACCAAAAAAAATAAAAAGTCACTTCAGCAGCCAAGCAGCTTACATTCCATTTGTCCACCTGCTCATCACACCAATGGAGACACTCCCACTTGATTGGGTCCCACGTCACGTTATTTTCAATGTTTTTCAGGGATCCAGAGGCCAAAAAGATTGCAAACCAATAGCTTAGAGCAAATTAACCTGCCCATCTATACTTGGAGATGCTGTCCAATGGCTGGAATCTCCATGTGCAATTCTTCTTGTACTAACTGTGTTACCTGTTTATTTCAGGTTGAAGGCTAAGTAATCAACTTGGATCTCAGCGTTAACGTCTGCAGTGCACTATGCAATGCGTAGGTCTGTGTTATAGGCCATTTGGAATGGGATTTTCAAAAGCTGTGTTAATATTTGTTATGTGCGATTTGTTGGAATGATAAATGCAATGCATTTGTCTCTGTTATATGCCATTTGGTATGGGATTCATAAAAGCAGTGTTAATGTCTGTGATGTGCCATCTATTGGACTGAGAAATACAATGCATTTTATTGTTTCAAAAATGTTTGTGATGTGCCATCTTTTGGAATTACAGAGATATAGCAATCGGACGGACACTTACCTTTTATTAATGTGGAAGTTGTGGTCTCGGGACAAATGTTAACGATTATTATCATTATGTGTTTGTTTTGCCACTTTGAACAGCTGTTGCTAGGATGTGGGTGCTGGTTGGCTCTCCCGGCTTCCCAGAAGTCACGTGACATGATGTCATCAACCACACGCCCTAAAAACTGACAGCGCATGCTCTCCTATTGGTATTTGTTATTTTCAGGGCATTTGACACTTCTTAGTCATTTTCTGTTTAATAATCCTAGCAAGCTTTTTGACTACAAGTTTGCTTAGTGTTTTGGATTTGACGTCTGATACTCTCAGACTCTGACTTTGTTGCTTTTATGATTTGTCCATTTCCTGATCCCTTGTTGCCGGATTATTTTTATAGCAGGGAAGTTTGGGTTTTAAAAAAAAAAAGCAGGTGGGTTGTGACATGAAAGACTGATATCAGACGACAGGAAGTGGTTCAATTTATGATTAGTACTATTAAAGGTGCTTCAACCATGTATTGAAACTATGGGGGCAATTAGTTTTCCATATGGATGATAGGGGGGCTGGATCACTTTGTTCCTTTAATTAAAGAAAGTAAAAATGTCAAAGTTGTATTGTGTATTCACTCGGGTCCCTTGTCTGTAATATTTCATTGTGTCTAAAGGTCTGAGGCTGTTCCTTGAGGGTATAGGAAGGGGCACTGTTTAAACACAATTATATTATGTGTTCATATGATTGGCTGTTCAGTTGCCTATTGGCTCACCACCTCTTCTCCCAGCAGCCACTGCATTTCCATACTGGCATTGGCATGACCTTCCCTGCTGTTGCCAGCATATTATTGAGGTGTGTGTGTAGTGTGCGCCACCCAGTTGCTACTATTGGCTCTGGCAAACTCTTGCCAGCACCCGCTCACAATGTGCATTTTATAGATGGCCATTTCTACTCTTACTTTTCTGTAAGATCTTAGCATCTGTATTCCTTTCACTCCCATTCAGTTCCCAGTTTGACAGCTGCACAAAGCTGAGGAGCCAGCTGTTGTGCTCTCCTTCTCGAAGGGCAGAACTGATCTAAAACCTCATCATCAGTAGAAGGAGGCAGAGTGGCTTATGAATTTATCAGTGAAAAAAAAAAAAAAATCAAATCAGGTGGAGAAAGGCCCTCGGCTATGAGCGTCATGAATCCATTACAGACAGCTTCCTACACTTGGCTGTGACGAAGCAGGGGAGGTTTGGTCACTGGAGCTAAATGATTTTTGTTGAATGGTGGAGCAAAATGAAAAATTCATCAGTGATTAGAATTCTTTAAACTATCAGCATGGCATTTGAATCTGCTCTTTAATCCTGATTTCACTGAGCTCTCCACTCACACACTGCCAGCCAGAGCAGGAGATTTTTTTTTCCCTGACACCAGTCTTCTACACAACTAGAATGATAATTGCAAGCTGTGCTCTGCCCTTGACTTTTGCCAACTGTGCCAAGGAAAAGGAAGAGAGAGCATCGTTTGTATCATCTCTGCGACTCCTTTCCGCCGCTCCCTGGAGTGCAGTTTTACAACCGCATGCTGAGCAAACACAGCCGACCCGTCACACTTTAAGGCAGAGTGCCTCACAGACCCTGAGGCTCCAGAATAAAAGCAAAAGGACTTAAAAATGGACGCATGCTGTAACCTACAGGTGCATTCAGGGCCTTGGTGGACTTTTGTTTCGAAAGTTGGGTCATTTTTATACCATCAATGACAGAGACAGATGTTTTTTTCTTTCTTCGCCCCCTGCTCGCTTCGCTCGCCAACCCCGTCCCCCCCCATAACCCCCCTGGCCTGGGCTACGTGCCAGCCACTTCGCATCTCTGCCGCTTGCATATGTGAATTACACTTTCACCAAACAACAAATCTTTTAATTCTCGTGTATATGCCACTTCATTGGGAAGAAACACTACTTTTCCCTGATGGCAACATGAATCAGACGATCTACAAGTCTCCGACTTAACGTTTAAATCAGAACAGTATATTCAACCTCTTTTTGCTGTTCTGTTATTTTACCGAGTAATAATTTCGGTTTGTTTGCGCTAATACAATCTTCAATATCATTTTTTTGAGACTTTCAAATTTTCATACTTCATTATCTCTAACCTGCTCTGCATGTGTACCACGCCAACTTTTTTGAATTCTTTACAACGGTCTTTTTCCGGCCCAGGCGTGGTTAAATCTCTTGGCACAAAGTCTCGTGTCACGGGATGGGAAAGTGTCTCGTCTCTCTACTCCAAGATTTTTTTTTTATGATAGAAGTTGTCACGCTTGTGTGCCCGGGGTATCATCTCCCCGGCTCTGCTGGGGTAAGCGATACCACTCCAGGACAAGAGAGGGCACTGTCTCTAACGCTCCTGTCTGCTCTTTCATCTGCAGTTCTGAGAAGACACCCAATGAAGGACACCTTGCCCCACCCACAGTTCCCTAGAGCAGGCTCCGCCCTTTCCACCTTAAACACCATAAAAACAAGTGGTCTCAGGAAGGTGGCATCACATTTTGACCGTGCCTTCAACGAAGACAGAGCTCCCACTGTCGGGAGCTTATTTTGACACATTAGCAGGCTTATTAAAGCTGAATTTGCTGTTTGCCAAGAGCATTACACTCCTTGTTATTTTGCTCTGCCAATTAAACAAAGTAGCCTGGCTGGTGCCCCAACATTTTTTTGTTGGCTTCCCTCAGTCCATTCATCTGATCACACTGTCATATTAAAAAAATACATTATATACAGGATACCGTGTATATTTGTTATTTACAGTATACAGTTGTAAGAGAATGTAATTACTTGTGTTAGGAAACACGTTTTACCTAAATACATTTTAATAGCATTTTATAATATTGTGATGACCTGGCAGTGGGTGGGATTGGGATGACAAACAGAGCATGTATCCCTGAAAAGGACGTATAATCTCTGTCCGTCTATCCATCAGATACCTGAACCACCTCAGCTGGCTCTACTTTGGTCTCCTGAATATCTGCACTCCTCACCCTATCTCTAAGGCTGAGCCCAGACCCCCGGCGAAGAAAGCTCATGTGTGTCACTTATATCCACCATCTGGTTCATTCGTCATTACCCAAAGCTTGCGACCATCGGTGAGTGTAGAAATGTAGATTGACCGGTAAATTGAGAGCTTTGTCTTTCAGCTCAGCTCTCTCTTCACCACCACCGATGAGTACGGCATCCAGACTAAGTGTGGTTCAATCATGAAATTTTATATTGCGATATCCAACTTTTATTAATTTTGTTGCCCAAATTCCTGTCGAGTATGTTGCAAACAACATTATAAGGCCAATAGTATGTGGACACCCCTCCCAAGGACTGAGTTCAGGTCCTCCAACCACACCGATTCAAGTACATAGCCATGCAATCTCCATTGACAAACATTGGGTCGTACTGAAGAGCTCACTGACTTTAACTGTGGCACGATCGTAGGATGCCACTTTTGTCACAAGTCAGGACATGAAATTTCTGTTCTGCTTCACCTGTCCTGGTCAACTGTAAGTGTTGGTATTGTGGAGTGGAAGCATTGAGGAGCAACAAGAGCTCAGCCACAAAGTGGTGCACTGCGTAATCTCACAAAGTGCAGCCACCAAGTCTTGAAACACTAGAAATGGCCTATCCTGTGTGGCATTACTCACAACAGAGTTTTCAAACTGCTTCTGGAAGCAACATCAGCACAAGAACTGTGTGTTGGGAGCTTCAGGAAATAAGTCTTCATGGCCAGGTAGCTGCACACGAGCCTAAGATCGCTGTGTGTATGCCAGTTATCAATTGGAGTGGTACAAAGCATACTGCCTGCCATGGGTCTCTGGAACAATGGAAATGTGCAGTGATGAATCGCACTTCGCTATCTAGCAGTCTGATGGACCCATCTGGGTTTGGTGGATGCCAGGAGAATGCTACCTTCTGGACTGTATAGTGTGTACTGTAAATTTGGTGGAGGAGTGATAATATGCTGAGACGGTTTTCAGAGTTTGGTTCCAGTGGAGGGTACTGTTGATGGCACACAATACAAAGACATTTTAGACAATTGTGCACTTCCAGTTTGTTGAAGACCCTTTACTGTTCCAGCATGACTGTGCCCTTTCCCGTAAAGACGTAAACCTTTGGGATGAATTGGAACGCTGATTGTGAGCCAAGTGTTCTTGTTCAATATCTGTATACCTGACCTCACAAATGAGGCTGAATGGGCACAAATTCCCAGAGACACACTAGAAAACCTTGCGGAAAGTCGAATGGAAGCTGTTTTTGATGGGGGTGGGTTTTTGGCAACTCCATATCAATGCCCATAATGTTGGAATGGGATGTCCAACAAGCTCATGCAGGTGTCCATAAATGTTTGGCCTTGTAGTGTATATATGGCTTTTATGGAATTTGATTTTCATGTTTAATTTTGTGTAAAAGACACCCTGAAAAAGTTTAATTTATATATATACAGTACTGGCCAAAAGTTTGGACACACCTCCTCATTTAATGTGTTTTCTTTATTTTCATGACCATTTACAGCACTCCATCACTCTCCTTCTTGGTCAAATAGCCCTTACACAGCCTGGAGGTGTGTTTGGGGTCATTGTCCTGTTGAAAAATAAATGATCGTCCAACTAACCTGACTTCTGCACAACACAACTGCTGGTCCCAACCCCATTGATAAAGCAAGAAATTCCACTAAATAACCCTGATAAGGCACACCTGTGAAGTGAAAACCATTTCAGGTGACTACCTGTTGAAGCTCATCGAGAGAATGCCAAGAGTGTGCAAAGCAGTAATCAGAGCAAAGGGTGGCTATTTTGAAGAAACTAGAATATAAAACATGTTTTCAGTTATTTCACCTTTTTTTGTTAAGTACATAACTCCACATGTGTTCATTCATAGTTTTGATGCCTTCAGTCATGAAAATAAAGAAAACACATTGAATGAGGAGGTGTGTCCAAACTTTTGGCCTGTACTATGTATATATATATATATATATATATAAAATCCAACCTCTGTCTGTCTGTATGTATGTCTGTCCGCTTTTCACAACAGAACTAGTTAACAGATTGGGTTTTTTTTGTATAATTTGCTTGATTTTGCAACTTCTGTCATCGTGCTAAGCATCTTAGTTCAGTTGCGACACCGATTTATTCATGTGAACCTGAGAGGGAGGCGGGCAGGGCCATCCTCACTCACATGCCAGCCTTTGTTCGAGTCACTCTACCTCTCGCCACGTGTTGGAGTGCACCTTATTATCATCTATAGGTTGTTAAGGAGTAACGTTTGACATTGTTGAGAGAG
This sequence comes from Polypterus bichir lapradei, assembly GCA_026402145.1. Lineage (NCBI taxonomy): Eukaryota > Metazoa > Chordata > Cladistia > Polypteriformes > Polypteridae > Polypterus > Polypterus bichir. The sequence goes on along the minus strand of JANRMT010062846.1, from coordinate 4,189,279 downwards.
AGATCAGAGCTACGTGTGTTTTAGAGGGTAGCTGATCATTGGCAGACATATCACAGCCACGTGGTCTTCTCCCCACGTAGGGGGGCGCTCTCCTGTCAGAGCTGAACACGATCAGATACAGCGGCAACATTTGACGTCGGAGCATACTTACCTTCTGCTTGGCCAGAGATATCTTGCCAACTTTTTACATTTTTGGCAAAGAGATCACAGCTACATTCTCGCCCTGATAGCAAAACCAAAATTATTGTATATCAGGAGGCCCTCGGATATTAGAGCTATCAACATAAATTCTTCTCAATACAAATTATTACAATTTTGGTTTTTTTTTTTATTGGTTTTTAAAGTTTGTCCTGTTTCACTACAACGCGGGTGGAGCTGCGGAGGACAGCTGGTATTTAATAACGTAACGAAAAGTTGTTTTAATCCACTATTTCAGAGAACATGGTGGTACTGAGGATCTGTTTTGCCATCAGGAGCGGCTGTCAGGCGTGTAAAAGAGTAAAATATACAACATTTACAAATTGACATAACCTCTCTCAGTGTAGTAGGATGTTGTGTTGTGTTAGCCATTATGGATGCAATGAGAAGTCAAGCAAAATGACACCTTCTGTTGGCTAAGTGAACAGAATACAATATGCCGGCTTTCGAGGCAACTCAAGAAGAGGCCTGAGCTGCCTGTAAAGCTTGCGTATTGTAATCTTTTTAGTTAGCCAATAGAAGGTGTCATTTTGTTTGACTTCTCATTGCATCCTTTCTCAATGTAAAATTGGTAAGCGTGTTTTTAAAAGAGACGTTTTTGAAATGTTGCCAATGTTTTAGTCAATTTTTTTGTGATTTGATATACTTTATTAATCCCTGAGGGGATAAATTGTCTTTTCACATGACCTTTAGGAGTAAGAGCACTGGGTCCGCCATTATACAGCACCCCTGGAGCAATTTTCAGGTTAAGGGCCTTGCTCAAGGGCCCAGCAGAGTAGGATCCCTTCTGACGGTAAAAGAATTTCAGCTGGCAACCTTAACGATAATAGCGCAGATCCTTAGCCACTGATCCATCACTCTGCCTGATCCAAAAACTAACCCTTTATGTGAGCCTTTTTGAAATATCGAAAATGTGTATAGTATGCTCTATTCAAGGTATCTCAAGAAAGAACTGAATTTCTCCCAACAAATCACCACGAAGAATAAATGCACCAGGCAATTGTCCCTCCGTAGCCGAGCTGTCTCATGAGGACAAACAAACTCTACAGTGACAGTCGGTGCAAACACACCTGAAAAGGGGGGCTTAACACCAGAACTGGGTGGGTAGCCCTGGTCCCAAAGAGCCGCACTGGCAGCTAATTTGCTCATTTTGTTTTGTTGCTTACAGATACTGAGACCTCCCAGAACCAAGATTGCCCACCTCAGACATAGAAGTTGGGTGCTGATGATACTGTATTTCGGTAAGTCACGGCTCCAAAGTTGACTTTGATGTTTTACAAAGCTTTGGGTGCTTATTCTGTCTACTACTGTGCACTTCCTAAATCAGTTTCATCCATTTTATGAGACACGCATTGTTAGCTTTTACTAAAGTGCAGGGAAATGAAAAGGTCGGTGGGTAATTGTGATGAAAAGTGCATTGCTTAGGTGGGCTTTGGTCGGTTAATGGACCATAACATTTCGGTAAGGGTGTGGTCATGGGGGTATTTATGATTTTAATATTTCTAAATCTAGAAGAAAAACAATTGTTGCGAGAGGATTATTTGTTCCAACCATTCCTCACCAGAAATGAGATTTAAAGATCCCAGTGCTCTCATTTTTAAATGTGTAAAATTCATTGAAATTCAACAAACAAAAAAAAACAAACAAACAAAAAATTCAAACATTTTCAACTTGTAATGTGATTATAGAATACTCATTATTTTTCAAAGGGAAAAAAATAGCTAGCTTGCATAAAGTGTGTCTTCAGTGGTTTGTTTTTCTTCTCGTATTCCTGTGTGCCCCCCGGCCAAGTAGTGTAGATAGATAGATAGATGCTTTATTAATCCCAAGGGGAAATTCAGTAGGAGCTCCTAGGTACAGAAAAGACCATTTCAACACCCTCACAGTGCTGCTCTATGGGCATTGTGGGCACTCATTCTCGGGTAGCCCACCACCATTTCTTTGACCAGCTTGCAGAAACCAGCGAATCTAGCGGCTGATGCTTCTCTGCCAGCGGCTGTCCCGAGGATGGGCACTGTGTGTTGTGCAGCAGGCACGGCAGAACAGTCGAGACATGGCATCTCTCATTCAGCCCAATTGCACCCCCTTGAAAACCATTCCATTGCTATCGCCTAGGTAACCATGTTACTATGGCGATGGAAACCAGCACCAAAGTCAGGCTGCCCACAGTAAACTCAGCTGGGGCAGCAGGGCAGGCGAAAGGAGAAGTTTGCAACAACTGACCACTCCAAAGGCCACCTGGGACTTCTGAGAACTCTGCCACTTGTGTCTACAAGATAACATTTAGGCCAAGTGATCCCACTTGTCACTGGACATTCTTAAAAGTGAACAGTCTGACTCAGTTAGCAGACTCGGAAATCTGGATGATTTACTTCTCTTTCACTCCTACCTATTGGAAAGTGAACTTGTCAGGTCCTCTGCTCTAAGAATCAACGGCTTGTTTTGCACTCATGTTTGGCTGCCCATATGGTGCCTTCTTTATTTCTTACTTGGTGCCTCATGGAGTTTAGCATGCTCTTGGTGGTAGGCAGCACCCATTAGTTGCTCTAGTTATGCTCAAATGTTATGGAAATTGGAGGGAAATGAGGAATAACTAAAGTGATAAGGACAAAAGACCATCTTGAAGACCAACTTTGGACACGTACTACGTATTCTGCTTTTTATCCAAGGCTTTTAGAAACGTCATGTTGGGTTCTGGGGTCTGGATACATTCCCTACAGGACTTAACTATACAAGACATACAGATAATTCAAAAAAGTTCCATAGTTTCGTAACATTGATTTAATTTGGTGGACCACCTTTAGAAGAAGTGCTGGCCCAGCTTCCTTTTAATGTCCCAGACTTTTCATCATCAGCTGCAGTTTATTTCCACCAGTTGCTCGGGTTATTGGTTTATTTCTTTTTTTGTCTTACACTGGGGCACCATCTTCCACAGGTGTCATGCCTCTCATCCTTCTTACGCAAAATCCTGCAGTTCCACTGGTTTCTTGGCATCAAATCTCCTCAGAAAATGGAAGATGTACCCTTCCAGGTGTTCCTCATAATCCATTCTGAAAACTTGTTTCCAATAAAGCATGCAGTCGTTCTTCTGACCCAGTTGTTCCGAATAGCCGTTTGTGCCATTTACTGACTGTGTCCATCTTCTAAAGGAGTCCACGTTTCTTTATGATCACTCTTGTCCCATTTAGATGGGGGCAGGCTAAACTGATTCCATGCCTTTAGTTTTAAATGACTTACAGTGCACACCTTCCAGAAAACACATTCTCAGTTTGTCATTAGGGGTTATCGAGCAGTGATTGATTGGCAAAAATAGCTCATTTATCATTTTAAAGTTAAATCTACAACTCGATAAATTGAGCACAAAGTGTAAGGGTCCCTTTTTATTGTTGCTATCCTATTTTTTAATATTAAAAACATTTTAATTGATAAAATGTTCACAGGTGGAATGCCATAAATCTAAAATAGCTAATAATTAGGGCAAAATTTAAGAAGTAAATGGGCATTCCATCTGTCCTGCTGCATTCAGGGTGAGGGCTGTCATATCCAAGTGGCATTCTCTTACACAGCAGCAAGCTGAGCTTTAAAGACTCACCCTCTGAGATCACTGGCGGATCCCAAGCAGCCCTTCTGTTGTGAGAAAACGTATAAATGTGTGTGGCTCCGCTCAGCTCATTGCCGTCCGTACAAAAGGCACTATATCACATAGCGACAGACACGCTAAAGTTCTTTACTCTCAGACAGGAAGTGGCTGGCACATTTGCTGTACTTGGCACAGCAGGCACGCCTGCACATTCTCACCACCTTCAGTCTCTGTCTGTTTGTAAGAGCGTTGCCCTGGCAATCCAAGAGAGGCTTGACTGCAATGTTGTGTTTTCTTGTGTTTTTTTTTTTTTTTTTTTTTTTTCCTTCCGTCAACATACACCAATACCCATCAAATGTCCCATTGTTACACCAGTGAGAAAGACTGCTACCCGTAATTCGGACATGCAGGGCCTCAGGCGCTCCCGGAAGGAGCCAAACCTTTTCAGTTCATGCAAATGGGGAACAAGCAGCGGAGACCTGAGAGATCGTTTCACAGACCATTCTGTCCACCCAACTTGTTGGTTTAACTTAGATATCTCATCCTGGTACTTTTAATAGTCGTCAAGGCCGCCACTTCCACTACGTAACTCACATTGCCACTACAAATTGTCTGAAGAAGTGCATCCTGGTCATAGATAGATAGATAGATGGTAGGGACCATTTGTAACTCATAGGGATCATTTGTAACTTATAGGGAGAATTTGTAACTTCAGTAGGGATATTTTATAACATGCTGAAAATAGGGGATTTTTGTAACTTCTGGGGAACTTTTGTAACTTGAGTCAGGCACTTTTGTAACCAAAAGCGTACATTTGTAACTTGAAAAGGAAACATTTAAAATTACTCATTTTGTTAACAGAGTGAGACTTTAATTTGCAATAATAATACATTTAATACAGCTGTTGGTTGCCAGATATGTCTAATGGAGAATACATTTAATCCATCTGAATACACTTTAGTTTGAATAAAAAATTGGCAGTAATAAATGCCCTTATCTAGGGTCCTGTTATATAAAACCCGGCTCAGATTTTGATATTAAAAACATCTTTACCATAATATTATATTATTATTATATAATATGATATTATTAATAATAATTATTTATCATGGGCGGCACAGTGGCGCAGTGGGTAGCGCTGCTACCTCGCAGTAAGGAGACCCGGGTTTGCTTCCCAGGTCCTCCCTGTGTGGAGTTTGCATGTTCTCCCCATGTCTGTCAGTCCAAAGACATGCAGGTCAGGTGCATTGGCGATCCTAAATTGTCCCTAGTGTGTGCTTGGTGTGTGGGCGTGTGTGTGTGTGTGTGTGTGTGCCCTGCAGTGGGCTGGCGCTTTGCTCGGGGTTTGTTTCCTGCCTTGTGCCCTTTGCTGGCTGGGATTGGTTCCAGCAGACCAATGTAGTAAGGATATAGCGGTTGGATGATGGATGGATAATTATTTATCATAATATTTAATATTATTAAACCAGCCAAGTTTAAAAGTTGGGATTAGTGGTATAAAATAACTAATTGCATTTAATTTTGTTACTGTCCTCACTTAAGGTAATATGGAGATGTCTCCTTTCCCAAGTGATTCAAATTCTCCTACTCTTAACACAATACACTGCTTAGTACCAGTTTAGCTTATTGTTTTTTTTTTTATTGAACAACTGTCACAAAATATAATTGGTTTTATTGGTAATGTCCAAAAACAGGATAGCAGTGGTCATTTCCAGTGAGATGTGTGACCACGAGCTAACAGAGCAGGCTTTGCATCTTGTTGAGGCCTTTCCAAATGCTGCCACCACCCCTGTTAGTTAAAATAAATAGTCCTTGATATTCCAGAAGCAGCCTGCTCTCATAAATGTATGTACAGGAGTATTTCTTTATTATTACCAAGATCCATATCACTTCTCTTCATAGTCTATGTTGTAATAAGATGGTGCTGTGAGTACTGGGACAGCACTTTACCTTGCCTAGTTAAAGAAAGATTTCATTGTCTGTTTCTGAACTCTGAAGTCAGTTTAATTGTTTTTCTATATGGAGTAGTTCTGCTAACATTTTGTAATTTTTGTAAAATAATACATACAATATATTTAACAAGTAAATTAAGTGTTCTTAACATTTTCCTGACATATCCTTCTTTTAGCAACTATATCCCATTTCCCACCCTACTGTAAAATAGCCAGTTAGATGGATATGTAAGGTACTATCTAAGAGATAGATTGCTGCTACAAATTGTGTGAGAAATTGCATCCTGGCTTCAGTTTTAGACAGATAGATCTGAAAGGCACTATATACAGTGATATATAATAGACGTGCTCAAAGACGGGTAACAGAAAAATTTTAAAATATTTGCTGTCTCTTGCCCTCCATGTACCTTCAGCACCTTTCCTGAGTATCCATGTGCGTCTGAACGTCTATTCACCAGCACTCCGTCCTCAAGTGTATTCCTGTAAAGCCTGCTTCTCCGACTTGGTCGCTATTTTCAAGACACCTTTCTTGCCTCCTGTCCAGTTTCATATCTCCCGTCTTTGGAGGCGACTCTCTCAGCGTACCTCCAATGTCGTTTCTCCTCCTTGTGTGTTCAACACACACACTTCCTCTTTCAATCGTGTCACCGAAGCCAGACTGACCAATCATATTGCTCAAAGGGATAGGACACACGCACACACAGCCCTTAGTGTTTTATTATATAGTAGATAGGTAGATGTACGTCCAATGAGCAAATTCTTTGGATCACTGTACTAATACTGAGTTGGGCCTCCTTTTGCTCTCCAAACAGCCTCAGTTCTTCTTGGCATGGGTTCCACAAGATGTTGGAAAGACTGCTTTGAGATTCTGGTCCATTCTGATATGATAATCAGATTTGTTAGCTGCACTTTCAAACTGCTAATCTCACTTTCCACCACATTTCAAGAGTGTTCTACTGCCAGTGACTGGGGAGGCCACTGAAGAACACTGAGCTCATTGGCATGTTCATGAAACCAGTTTGCTTCATGACATGCTGCATTTTCATGCTGAAGTGGCCATTAGAAGATGGGTAAATCATGCCAATGAGGGTATACACATAGTCAACATTACTAAAATAGGCTGTGGCATTCAAACAAGGATTGGTTGGTATTAACAGGCCCAAATTGTGGCAGCAGAACACTCCCAACACCATGACACCACCAACTCCAGCCTGGACTGTTGACACAAGGCAGGTTTGGTTGCCCAGGCTCATGCTGTTGGTGCCTGCCATTTTTATGTCTCAGCAGAAATCGAGGTTCGTAAGACCAGGTTAATTTCTCCTGTCTTCAACTGTCCCATTTTGGTGAGCCTGTGCCCACTGCAGACTCAGCTTTCTGTTCTTGGCTGACAGGAGTGGAACCCGACGTGGTCTTCTGCTGCTGTAGCCCACCCATCTCAGGGTTCATCATGTTGTGCATTCTGAGATGCTTTTCTGCTCCTCACAGTTGTACAGACCGTGGCCTTTCTGTCAGCTCTGACCAGTCTAGCCATTCTCCTCAGACCTCTCATATCAACGAAAGCTACACTCACTGGATGGCTTTTCTTGTTCACACCATTCTTAGTAAACTCGAGAGCAGGGGTCTTTAACTCAGGCCCCAGAGGGCTGCAGTAGGTTTTCATTCTAACGCTTTTCCTAATTGGTGACCAGTCTTCACTGCTGATTAACTATTTTGTCTTCATTTTAATTGACTTGTTATTTAAAACTCAGACCCCCCAATTATTTTTTTTTCTTTAATTAGCAGCCAAACACTAAAGAGATACAAATCGAGCCAACACATGGCCAGCTAACCTGTATCCACCATACAAATCTGAAAATAAAGAAAGGCGAAGGACTCAGTAAAGTTGATCTGCTCAGGTCCACAGTGGTCTTAGAAAAAAAGAAAATCAACCATTTTAAAAATGTCTGCTGTAGTAGAACAAGGGTGTCAACAGGTCATGGGATCAAATAATGAGTTTAATTAACAAGAATTGACTTGGAGTTAAGGAATTGGTTGGAGTTTGAGGCCTTGACTTGGCTGGTCATCTGTTGAATCACTTCACATCTCATTTCTGTTTAGGGTGCCATTTAAGAAAAAAAAACAAAACAAAGCGATTCAAAAGACAGGGTCTTAAAAAAAACAAATCTGTTAAAATGAAGGAAAAGAAGTTGGTTCTCAGTAAAAACTGGTCACTGATTAAGAAAAGAGTTGAAATGAAAACCTGCAGCCACAGAAGTGTTCCAGGACCGGATTTGGAGACCCCGGCTCTGGAGACTGATGTGCATGAAAATCCCAGAAAATCAGCAGTTATAAACCAGCCCGCCTGGCACTATCAGGCCTGCCACGGTCCAAATCATTGAGATCACGTTACAAAACGGCAGGATTTAACCCCAGTCCATGGAGCTGCCCCGTCTGAGAAACGTCAAGCCTACTGTAACGAGATGGTGTGAGTGACCACTGTTATTTTCTTAAACTCGCTAAGCTTTTATTTCTATAAGACTTTTTTGAAATGATCTCATTCGTGTCTTTGATTCAACAAAATGTAATCGACCTTTCGGGATATTCTTATGACCTAGAAACAGACGAAGCGTTTATTTTGTCCCTCGTTGGATCCCGTGAAGGGAATGGCGTCATAAAACAGCGACGCACCCTTTTGGTATGTTTTATCACAAATATTCTTAAGTCTCCAAAATACATTCTATTCTATTTACAAGAATAATAAACCAGCTTAATTGGGGAAATTGCCAGTTAGGCATGTCTGGATCGAAGACGAATAAGCCGCACGCGTAGAGAGAGTCACTTTCAGAGGCCACATTGTGACGTCATTGTCTCATTTTTTTAAATGCGGGTTAACGCAATCCGGAGAATCGGAGGGGACAGCACGGCGTTATTAGTTGGAAGAAAACGGCGACAAAACATTTGAAGGGTTTTAACTTTTGCGTATCGAACCCACTTTTCATTGTTCCTAGGGTGCTCGAGTGAAAGAAGCAACGACTAATCACGTGTGCGGATGTGTTTGACACGTTTGTTGTCTGTTGCCATAGAGATCACGGCGCGTCCTCTCTCGGAGGCAAGCGTGTAGCGTCGAAGAGTTGAAGGAAAATAGTGAGTCTTGGGCGCCATCTGGTGGTTTGTCTGAGAACAGTCGTTCAGCAGTCCACCTACTTTTTATCTGTTTTAACCCTGACTACGGAGAAGCCCCTGTAACTACAAGGCTTCTGCAAAGATTCTTTCAGTCAATTTTGTGATTCATTTGGGAGCTGGAGCCTTAACATTTACCAAAAAGCAGAGCTCAAACCTCAACAGGGCACGAGTGTTTATTATGACCCATCCGCCCCCAACGAATTGACTTTCCTTAGTCCAAATTCGGGGCTGTGAGAAGGTGGAGCAAATGCTGGAAGCACTGGGTGAAAGGCAGGAACCAGCACAGCACTGTTACGATCTCCTGGCAGATAGAATGGCAATGGCTGTGTGTACTCCACGTGACTCAAATTCAAATTAATTAGATAACACCAGTCAGTTTTCAGGTCTCCTCCTGGGTACCCCACATGGATGAAGTTTTTATTTTTTTTCTAACAGTCTTAAAATTAGTGTATCACTCTTGCTTTTAACTGATCTCTGTGTTAAGTTGTCTAGCCAACATATATTTCTAAGAAATCATGCGCGGTTATTTTTGCCGTAAATGTTTTCTAAAGGCGTGTGTTCCTTTTGCCACTTAACTTTGTCATTGAGCTTTTTCTGCAGAGTGGCCACCTGGTGTCGCTGCTGCATCACATTTATCTGCCACCCGCTCCGCTTAGATAGATAGATAGATAGATAGATACTTTATTAATCTCAAGGGGAAATTCACATAATCCAGCAGCAGCACACTGATAAAAAAACAAAACAATATTAAATTAAAGAGTAATAAAAATGCAGGTGAAAAAACAGACAGTAACTTTGAATAATGTTAGCGTTTACTCCCCCGGGTGGAACTGAAGAGTCTCATAGTTTGTCCCCAGTGGAGCAGGACGGTGACAGCAGTCTGTCGCTGAAGCTGCTCCTCTGCCTGGAGATGACACTGTTCAGTGGACAGCTTAGCGTGCTGAAGTCTACTGAGATGACTTTAATGTCCAGGAGGGAGATTTGTTTGAAGCAGAGCCAAAAGAAAGGGACTACTGGACCTGAAAAGAGGATCTCATTCATTTTGAATTCTGGTCCATTGACTGTGTGGTCTTTGTATGTTTCTCCAGGGTCCCTGTTCTTTTTTTTTTTTTTTTTTTTTTTAGTCACTCTATATTTACATTGACAGTATGAGTGTTTACATGAGTGTTTACTGGTGTGCCATGCTGGATGGGTTCCATCCTTGCAGCTGGTGGTGGCCCACTTGGTTCCTAAATTGGAATAAGCAGGTTCAATGTCAGATCCATACTCTGTGTTACCACGGAGTGTGGCCTTGCATTGCCTCTTAAACTCCGTATTGACAAACAGACTCAGGTTTCTCCTCATGTGCCCTTGCCTGGGTGAAACTGGCATCTATCATCAGGAGAGTGGGAATGTCAATATTATTGGAGAGGCTGGTGTAAGATATTAAACAGTAAAAATAAAGGAGACTCAGCAGAGCGCTGCCATAGGGGGAACCCTTTTTGCTTTACAAAAGGTCCATCCCCATGAAGGCTGCAGAAAGAACCATTTATTGATTTAGATCCACAGCAGACTACATACAGTAAAGGCCCATGAACAGATGGTAACAGATTGGTGAAATACCAGTGGCTCCTGCTTTTAAAAGTCTCTCGCTGCATACAGTCCCACAGGCTAAGTTCAGATTTTTTTAATCTGTTAGCGTCCTGCTAGGTACCCTACCATACAGTGAAGCCGAAGCTGAAAGTGATGGCTGACAAGATCAGACTGCAATTAAAGGACAGTGCGCAGTCCTTGTCCCCTTTAAATAGCCGGCATTTACAAACAAGAAATAGGCACTGATGGTATTTAAAGTAGATTTCTTTGTTTTTTTTCGTATGCATATTACAATTAAGATTTGTATCTATGACAGTTCCTAAATATTTATATTTAGTCTTCTCCACCAGAATGGTGATAGGAATACAGGGCTGGATCTACTGTCAGGGCATTCTGGGCCCTTGATGGCAAGGCGCCTTTTTACTAAAAGCTCTATGAAACGACAGAGTATCTGTGGGCCGAAATGACCAAGGGGGACCCCTCATTTGATGAAACAACCGAGTATCTGCACACTGTTCAAATGACCAACAGGTACCCCCTGCAACTTGATAAAGCAGTCGATTCTCTCCGCATACTGAAGAGTTATAAATGTTGTGATGCATTAAATGGCCTGGTGTCTGCGCACTGCGTTATTAAACGTGTGCTCAGCTCTCTGATAAGGGCCTAACTCCCCCAGGGGCCTGTGGGGGTCTTAATCTGGCCTTGGGGGAACATGTAGTTTTCTGCTTCTTAAAGTCGAATCTCATTTCTTTGATCTTTTGGACGTTCAGAATCTAATGGTTCTGATTACACTAACTTACTAAACTGTCCGCTTGATTTAAGTCATGGGTCTCACCCCCCAGATAAGTGTCCTATCAGCATAATTGGTGAATATCGCCAGATGAAAAAACAAGCTGCATTGAAATTTATATTTTTAACGAAAGACTATCTACACTCTTAACAATTAAAAGGTTGACAAGTCCAAAGAGTAAATGTTGGAGGGCCAACTTGGTCGCCCCTTTTAACAGTGGTCTTCAAAACAAAAAAAAATTACTCATTGCAACGGATTTAAACAAAACAATGCCAAGGCACAGAATAATAAATACTGTATAGGGCATCTTACTGCCACCTATAGCCCTGTTAATGATGGGAGCAGTTCTCCAGTACCCAAGACAGAAGCTCTTATGTGTGTTTAGGGCTTTGCTGTTTATATATTATTTATTTATTTCTCAAGCTTCTGTAAAGTTTCAGTTTCCCCTTGGGGACAAATAAAGTACATCTATCTATCTATCTATCTATCTATCTATCTATCTATCTATCTATCTATCTA
>JANRMT010062846.1:4161665-4177406 GCA_026402145.1 Polypterus bichir lapradei | reverse complement strand
TCTATCTATCTATCTATCTATCTATCTATCTATCTATCTATCTAATCCTGCCTACTATACTAAATTCTATCTATCTATTTATCGATCTGTCACATTCACGTACAGTATGTTAGTTTTACTGTAATTGTAAATCTTTTCACCAAGGTGGAGTGGCTGTGAGGCCTCCAAAAAATAAATTGTGATCCCCGCCCCCCCCCCCCCGAAGGTGAATGCGGGTCCAACAGTGGGCACTATGTAATAAGTGAGGGACCCCACTGCTACAGGCCATGTGGCACATCCTCTGCACCACTGCCCAGAGACAGAGACACAGGGAAAGGAGGGAAGACTTCCACTTGTGCCAGCAACGCAGCCATAATTGCATTGAGGAGCTCTTAGCCTCCATTTAGGATTTTTTTTTATTGCGCTTTCTCCGGGCTGCTAATGCTCCTCTGGTAAACCACAGATCCCGAGAGGAAGTAAAGGGAAAAAAAGAGAGAGCGAGATCAGCCTGACATCAGATTTTTTTTTTTTTTTAATTGATGAGTAACATTTCTTTTTAACCCTTTCGTTCCTAAGAAGCGATGCCTAACTGATGGTTATCAGAGTCCTGACAAGCGTAGTCCGCAGAAAAGACAACAGAATTCTACCCTCCGTCACCTGACGCCGTTTGAATCTGGCACTCCTGGCACATGGCTGATATGTGTGTCATGACGCGATGCCCAGGTCAGTCCAGCATTACTTGATGTGGCATCTTTAACAGCAAGCGCCATCTGAACGTGCTCTTAGAAAACAGGAGGCAAAGTGACGACAGATTTAGGCTCCTTTAGGACAAGGATGGCACCTTGCACAGTTTGATCAGCCCCAGTGCCTCTTTTTGTTGTTTTCATTATGCACTTTTATTTTTACGCGTTATCAAAATGGACCAAAGGACAGAACCCTAACCCCATAAACAGAACACGACCATTTCCCTGTCACTAACCGTCCATATTTCTATCACTTAATGTGTACTGCGAGGTTGTTTTGTCTCTTTTTGTTTTTTTTTTTTTGTTTTTTTTGTCTTTTGTATCCTGTATATTGCAGGTTTGTACCTGATATTTATTGCAGGTTTATTGACATTTCTTTTAGTTTTGATTTGAGCTGAGTTACTTTATTATCACTGTTGTATCCTGTAGTCCCTTGCATCTTCATAGCTGTCGTTCCAAGCTCTGTACTGAGGCTGCATGTTTCATTATACCCAAAGGTACAGCAATGGCAAGAAATGACAGAAGATAAAGTCTACAGCAGGGCGAGTAATGTGGAAAGTATGAGAGGAGGAAAAATTAGATAACAAGAGCAGCAGAGGCAAAGAGTAGCAGACACTTTCAATCAGGCAGGAAATGCAGATTATACTGGCACGAGTAAGCAGGAGACAGACGGCAGGAAGACGTCTTAGAAGCCCTCAGTCGCCGGGGAGCTGGAGCTTCACCCAGCTAACATCGGGCACAAGGCAGGAGCAGACCCTGGACCCTCCACCACAGGGTGTGATAACAGCAAGAACAATTGGAATAATCTCACAAGTAGTAGTAGTATTAGTATAAGTATTAATAATATAACTGTTAATACTATCAATGCTACTGATATCGACTACTACTGACTAACAAAATTAACTTTACTAAATATATAACCATTAACACTGCTAACAATCGTACGCACATCTTTACCACTCCCAGTATCATTGCAGTAATCCTTATCCTCATATAGCGTCCTTCATGTAAATAGATGTAAAAGATACAACATAACACAATGATGCTGATAACAATGACGGTGATGAAGATGTCATGACATGCCATTTATTAACCCACTTAATCCAGACCAGGGGCACAGAGAATGCTGGAGCCTATCCCAGCTAGCACTGGGCGCAAGGCAGGAACAAACTCACGGCAGTGGTGATAATATGATAATACTTCACATCACGTGAACTGATTTGTGATTTCAATGAGTTAAAACACACTTCTGGATTTTATATGTTCTTGTTTATCATGTGGCCCGAGAGAGGGGACACATCTCATGTTGGCTGAACGGGCAATTAACAATTTCACTGTACTCTGTACACGTGACGGCACTGCTGCTCCTGTCACTGCTACGTCTTATTAACTCCACAACAATAACCGCAGCATTAACCATAAGAGCAATGGCAGTCTCGTCATTCCTCACAACTGGTGCGATACAACTAGTAAAACATTGTAGTTAAACTAACACTATGAACAGGACGACAATGGGACGACGACTACTACTAATTTTAATACGAGCAATGTGGCTGTTTCTAAGAAGAGCAAAGCTGCAGCTCCTCAGCTCCTGTTACCTCTAGTGACAATGACAATAATGACAATAGCAATGTCCATGTTACTGTTACTAACACTAGCGCTGCTATTAATACTATTAATAATACAAGTGAGAATGCAATTCTGCTACTATACTAATAGACGGCAAAGCTGCAGGTTCAGCTCCTGTTACCTCTAATGACAATGACAATAATGATAATAATGACAATAGCAATGTCTGTGTTAGTATTACTACCACTAGTGCCGCTATTAGTACTATTAATAATACAAGTGAGAATGCAATGTTGCTGCTAATGCCACTACTATACTACTAATAGCAGCAATGCTGCAGGTTCAGCTCCTGTTACCTCTAATGACAATGACAATAATGATATTAATAATGACAATAGCAATGTCCATGTTACTGTTACTAACACTAGCGCTGCTATTAATACTATTAATAATACAAGTGAGAATGCAATTCTGCTACTATACTACTAATAGCAGCAATGCTGCAGGTTCAGCTCCTGTTACCTCTAATGACAATGACAATAATGATAATAATGACAATAGCAATGTCCATCTTACTATCACTACAGCTGCTACTATACTACTGATAGCACCAAAGCTGCAGTTACTAATACTACAATTATCAGTTCCACTACAACTTCTGTTAAACGACAGTGATAATCTAACTGCAAATTCAACTTTTGGTAACAGTAATGGAAACAATATTACTGTAATACTATTAGAACTACTACTAATAATAATAGCAACACTGCTACTCCTACTTTTGGTAATAATAATGAAAACAATACTAATACGACTATTGCTACAAATAATAATAGCAGTGCTGCTGCTCCCATTACTACCACTTCCACTGCTGGCACTTCTGCTAATAATGTTAATAACTGCAGTGCTGCTGCTGCTGCTGCTGTTACATCTGGGAGCCATGCTAGTAGTAGTAGTAGGAGTAGCAGGAGTGTTGTCATGTGCACAGAGTTCAGTGAAACTCAATGACTACCTCGACCATGGTGATGGGGCTTCAACAGCTTTGGTTGCTGGTTGTTGGCCCTGTAAGCCACTCTCGTCCTGTAGTTCTCATCCCCAACCCTTCTTGACCCTTTTATATGAAGCCATTAGGTTGACATTCCCTCACCTGGACCTCAGAGACCAGAAGAACGTTAAGAGTAGCAGTAGCAGTGGCTGTGGTGGCAGTGGTAGTAACCGTAGCCATGCGCAGTGACCTTCTAATGGCATGTCCGACTGCCCTGCTGCAATATGTGGGCACGCCCCCCCCCCTTGGCTCAGACTTGGGCACTGATGGTTTGAACTTTCTGTCAGACCAAGACACTCCTGGCTTGGGTGTCGATGCCAGTCACTCGGACGCCGACTTTGATGGGTTTGCCTTTCATGTGTGATTCTGACATTGATGGCTTGAACTCTGAGATGATTGTCTTGGGGTTTGACTCGGAGCAGTGATAAGACGCTGACCCCTTGGACTCCACTACCCAGAATGGTGGACACTTCTTAGAACTCATTGGGCTTTCCCATTTTCTTTACCCCCGGGTTCGATCCCAGTTCCCAAATCTGTGCTGATTTTACTCGGAGTTATTAGATGTGCTGATTCTTGCTGTCAGGTATTTAAACCGAGAAATAAAATCAAAGTGGTCCTCTCCTTAAACACCGGACATCTTTCTCTTTCCCATGCAGAGTTGTGGTTGTCTTTTATTCTCCTAGCAATTAGAGTTCATCCCTCTTAACAGCACACAAGTGCCTTCCAGTAAGTGCTTTTAAATGGTGCCGCTTTAGCATGGCGGCTTGTGGTCCTGGACATGTAAACAAGAGCTACGGGGCTCAGCTGGGAATTGGCAGCTGATGTGTGCGGAGATAATGGACACTTGGCAGTCACCGAGTGCCTCAGCGTTTCTCATCTCTGATGATCCGTCTGCACCATACTTCTAGTTTAAAGGCCGCAGACCTGAAATCTGAGCAATAAACAAAATAATAAGTGGAAAATGTGAAAAATGAAAAAGATTAGCTGAAAAACTATAAAACACACAAAATCTACGTTAGAAAACAGAAATGAATAAACTCTTCACTGCTTCTGTTTGAGCACCGCCCCCCAGCCCCCCAAATATTTTGAGATTGCGAATTTTAATGCAAAATGAAAGTCGAGCATTTGGCTCATCCTGCACGCCTCTCGAAATACTTCAGCAGGTTCCAGCTGCGCCTGCCTCCCCCGTGTGTGCTGTGAACTTTGGAAACGTGATGCGGGCATTCTACATGTGACTGGCACCTTAGGAACGTTTACACAATGCCAATCAATATACTGTATGCACGATATGATATGGGAAAGCAGACCCGAGAGGGACAGACTCTTCAGGAGGTAGCAGGCTGTCGGTTATCCCTAGAGAAGGCCACACCAGTGGTCTGGGGTAAGGCGACTGAATCCATTCCTCCATCTGTTGCACCCCCCCGGATTGTTATATTGGTGTCAGAAATGGGATGGAACTGACAAATGACTCTGAAATCAGGGATCGCTTTAGCACTAATGCTGGCAGACCCCTTGACCGTGCTTACGATGGTGGTCTTCAGAATGGGTGGACCAGGTCGTCTTGCACCCTTTGGGGTTCATGTCACCCTTTATGGTGAGGGTTCTAAGAGAAGGGCAGTGTCGCGACCCTATGTCCGGACCTAAGAGGACCCGTAGGTATCTGAGGTGGCAGGGGTACCCAGGGAAGCTGGCGATGTAAGCGGCCCCATGACATGTGTGAGGGGTGCAGACATGGCACTGTGAAGAAAGCACCTCTCTGCTAATGAGGCAAATCAGTCTGTGTGTGTGTGTGTGTGTGTGTGTGTGTGTGTGTGTGTGGCCGCAAGCGATGTGGAAACTGGCTTTGGGTGGGCTCATGGAACTGGGGGAGTAGTGTGGCAGTCGGGTTGCCTCTGATCCCAGGAGAGTGGAGTGAGGTGGCCGGTCTGTGTGTGTGTGTGTGTGTGGGCTGAGGGGATAAGGCAGCGGGGATTGTGTGGCACTGCAGAGGAGCTGGGTGCCATGGTGCAGGCATTGCTAAAGATACCAAAGATCCTTTTCGGAACCACACTAGGGTCTGGCGCAGGGTGCCTTACACCCCTTCAGGTCTTTACGATATGCCATTGTGTGGAAATACTGTCTTTACCAAAGAGCAGCCTGATCCCACTCAACATATCGTCCCTACATGTGGAGAACATGCAAACGTCACTCGCACATCTGGAATTTCTTAACTGGAATGTAAAGTAGGTAGTGAAAGAAAACATTCAGCAATAATAATAATGATAATAATAATAATAATAATGATAAAATTTGGCCCTCAAATTATGATCTTATTATTGTAACAATTTAAAGTTGGCAGTAGCCAATCTGCTGTACCAGGCTGCACATTACAATCTATGTTTTTGTTGACGCAGCTGAAGCCTCAAAAAAGTGAGATTTCAGTCAAAAGTTTCAAAAGAAATTATTCAAATGGAGGCTTCTGGGAAATTACATCAGGTGTGACTCGAGTTTCTTGGCACATTTGCAAGTTAAAAGCTCTTGTGAAACTTCATCCCGGGATTTTGAATAGACATCTGCATGAGCAATCTGACTGGAGTGAGAGAAAAATGGCCTGGCATGCACCTGCCCGTCCTGGGAGCCGCAGTCCGCACATTCAGACTTGGCCGTGGAAATTTTTATTTTAATTTTTAGATGAAATCTGCTGAATGGCCACAGAGGTTAGTTAAGGCCCTGGACTTCAAACCCTGAGGTTGTAGGTTCAAATCCGGCTACTAGCACTGTGTGACCACCAGCAAGTCACTTCACCTGGAAAAACGAAAGCAATGTAATCAATTATATCTCAGGTGTTGTCAGTCACCTTGGATGAAGATGTCAACCTGATAATAGGTAACTAGCTGTGCTAAGATGGGATGAAATTTAAACAATCCAGATAGACCTTAGTGTTAAAGTTTGCAGTGCACCATCCATTGGAATGTATTTTGTAATTCATGTAGTAATAAAATGCATTGCATCTGTTATTCCAACAAAAATGCAAAATGCATTACTGGATTACAAATGTTTGTGAAGGCGCCATCTGTTGGAATGACACATGCAATGCATTTTATTGCAAGAAATGACTGTGAGGCGCCATCTGTTGGAGTTACAGAGAAAAAAGCAATCAGACGGACACACAGATACCTAGACACATCCTTTTAGTAAGGTTGATATCAATTCTGTAGCACAATGAGTCTTACTTCTGTATGTTGGCAGCGACATAAACTATTCAGTTACTGTAATTACCTGCTGCTCATCATGGGTAGAAGATGCTTTTTAAGGAGAGATGACAGGCGGTAAAACAGTGAGCCTCACCAGCCACAGGAGGAGTCTGTCTAGATTTGTCACTTTGCAATTATCATGATTGACGTTGTGGGAGCTAATGATAATCAAACGATTCTGACTTCTTGATCATAGCATCTCCCCATGTCCACGTGGGTTTCCTCGCCTGGTCCAAAGACGTGCTGATTTGGGTGAATCGGTGCTGCTAAATTAACCCCCAAACCAGTGTGTGTCTGTGTGTTCACTCTACAACTGACTGGCGCCTCTCCAGTTGCTGTTCCTGCCTTACACACGATGCTTGATGGGATTCTCTCCACCTTCCCTGCGACTCTGCTCTTAATAAGCGGGTTTGGAAATGAGTGGGTGATCGTAAGATAATCAACTTCATGCGGTTTTCTCAGAATGTTTACATGCGAAATCCAAGCGTGCTAAACTGAACTCTAATTACTGGTCTGGGTGGTACAGACATGGTGGGGCAACAGGGACAATGAAGACAACTCAGTGGCATTTTGTGAAAGGTGGGTGAAGAGGCTTTGATGACATATGATTGGCTGATTGGCCTGTTCTTGTCAAAATTGTTTTGGTCATTTGAAGGTGCCCAAGCGGATCTTTAGAATGGTGCCACAGAGGGAACCACCGAGACGAAGGTTCTGGAAAGAAGCTCCGTTTATTTCGGTCTCCATAGTTAAACATGAACAGAGCATAACTGATACTCAGATGGCTTTCTGATGTTTAAAGGACTCTTACTGGCAACAATCGCGCACATCTGTGATTTCTCGATCTCCTTCTCGATACTCGACATTAACGATTTCTCTTTTGTCCACCAACCAGCTTTACACACAAAGAGCCCTCCACAGAATGAGACGGCTCTCTTTGTCAAGCAAAGGGTCTACCAGGGAGCCACACAGCCAGTGAAGTGCCATCAAAGAACCAGCAGTCTGCTTTCCTCCCACATCCCTAAGACGTGCATGTTGGGTTAACTTATCGATTCCGGACTGGCATGAGCTGGCGTCCTGTCCAGAGTTGGTGTCTGCCTTGAGCGAGCCCCATGCCGCCAGAATAGATGCCAGCACCCCAGAGTATTAGACCACTCCACTGTGAATTTTAAATAAACGGGTTTAAGGACTTTGTTATATTAATTTGTGTTGCCGCTTTAAGGCTGAAGATGCGACTCGCCTCATGTGACAGTTTTAGAGCAGTTCATGTATGCCAGGGTGAGGCCTTCAAGTGAGGTCATGGCAAGTCAAGTTTATTATTGTGAAACTCTTACTTGTAAAACAATACCAACAAAACATTTATAGCATGAAATATATACAAACACACATTATATATAAATATACACACACACACACGTATAAAACCTCTTTTTTGTAAGGCACTGTAAACATTTCTTAAAGAGTGAGTGAGTTTGAAGCCAGGAGAATACCAAAGGAGCCCAACATTTGTCATTAAAATATAATTTACTTTGACATTTGCTCAGCATCTGGAGAGCCCTTTTTAAATACATTCTAGGCGTGCCAGTCTGGCAGGGCAGAGTCTGCAGGTATTCTTGATCCCAGTTATTCACTCGATGCCAAGTAGGTGCTGTGCCGCTCCTACCTCAGAAATGTTCAGTCGGCTTTACTGCTCACGTCTGCCCTTTGGTGGCTTCACGCAATGCAATGTGAGCCGAAGGCACCGACCCAAGAATCCAGTCCGGTGGCATGTCGCTGCCATGGCCGCTCGTCTTGTTTTTCAGGTTACCTTCTGTCAATCATGACAAGGCACAAATAAAGAATGTGTTTGAAAAGGTACAGCCAGGCAGCCATCATCTGTTTCCTCTGGGTGGGCTACTGGACCGGCCATTCAGCGCCTGCTGTGCCTGCTCTCGCGGGACCTTCACATTAATGTGCGCTCAGCTCCATGACGTCCATCCATCCACCCACCCAGACGCTTAATGAACTTCATTTGGGCCGGCAGAGCAACTGGAGCTTCTGTCTGCTGTGCAGTCAGTTAATCAAGCTGTCTGTCTTGTATGGCGCCTTCCACCTGAAGCGTTCCCTCAACTCTGATGCCAGTTATACTTTACGGTCACATTTTATATCGGGCTTGATCACTCTCTTTATTGCCTTCCGAATGTAATCTTGTTTATGGCAGTTGGGTGGAGAGTCGGACAAGAAAGAAAGGAAGGAAGGTTGGGAGGTCATCGTGCTAATTAACAGCAACGCTTAAGGAAATCATCGCTGCGGTGCATTGCTGTTACTCGTTACCTTATGGCGACTTTACTCAACATGAAGATGTTTTAAGCTTTAAAAAGGTTTTTTTTTTTAATATTATCTTTACACAGCAACTTTAAGTTAGAGGGAAGTACGGGGCAGCGCATTGTGATCTGTAAGGAGTTAGTGAAATACAGAAGAATAATAGATAGGGCCTTTAGGAGCTGTCCATTCTTTAAAGGGCCTTTTCTATCTATCTATTATATAGCACCTTTCATATCTATGTATTATATAGTGCCTTTTCAATCTATCTGTATGGCACCTTTCCTATCTATCCCATATTGCAACTTTTCCATGTATATCTATGTAACATTTCATATCTGACTTGTATATAGCTGTCTATTATATAGTCAGTCAGTCAGTCATTTCCCAACCCACTATATCCTAACACAGGGTCACGGGGGTCCGCTGGAGCCAATCCCAGCCAACACAGGGCGCAAGGCAGAAACAAATCCTCGGGCATGGTGCCAGCCCACCGCAGCTATTATACAGCACCTTTCCTATCTATCTACCCGCCTATCATATTGTGTTATCCATCTGTATTACAGAGTGCCTTTCATTTCTGTCCATCTACAGTATCTATCACATAAAGGGGCTATTCTGTGTATATCACATTACATGTATGTATCTGTTATATAATGGATGTTTAATCTATATCTATATGGCACCTTTCTTATCTATCGACTTTTATATGTATGTCTATAATAACATTTCATATCTACCTAGTATATCTCTTTGATATCTATCTGTTACACAGGGTGCCCCTAAAGTCTGGACGCATAGGAAAAATGCATATTTTCAATAAAAAAAATATGAAATATTAATTATTAACATCTTCAATGTGATTTCCACCATTTGTGATGCAAAGTTTGCTGCGCTTTGCGAGCTTCACATGAGCCCGATGCACTAGCTCCACATTTCCGTCAATCTGAGCACATTCATTTATGATGTGCTCCCTCAGATGCCTCGTATCTTTAATTTCCATCAAGTATACCCCAGGAAAAGAAGTCAAGGGGGCTAAGGTCGATTCTTTCTTTTTTTCCGACAAACTCATATTTAATCTGTTGAGCAAAGAAAATATAGTTAGTTATAAATAGTGCTATTTCCTATGTGTCCAGACTTAAGGGGCACCCTGTATGGCACCTTTTCTATGTATCAGTATCTGTATGGCACCTTCCATATCTGTGTATTACATACAGAGCCTTTCTATCAATGTCTGTATAGCATATTTCATGTCTATCTACTATATGGTGTCCTTTCTATCTACCAATACTTATACTTATTGCATATGGAGCCTTTTCTAACTATACGTGGCACCCTTCAGATCTGTCGACTCTGCGTCACATCCCGCTGTCTATCTACCATATAGTGCCTTCCACATCTCTCTGTCCTCGACAGGCGGGAGGGCACAGTGGCTATGGCACTGGACTCTACACTACTGGGCTGTATACCACAAAGCTGCCAGTTTCGTTCCTGCCGTGGCCTGACTGTGTGACCTGCAGACGGTCCCTCCAGGGGTCTGGGCTCAGCTTTCAAGGGTCTGTAAACACCCGCCGTGTATCCTAATCTTGTCAACTGCCTTTTTTTTTCCAAAATTGTAAACCAACTATTTAGCAATAAAACACATACTGAGGTAGTGTAAACTATAAAAGGTACTGCATAAAATAAGAAGGAACAGCAGCTTTAAGAAGTAAGAGCACTCGTCACTTTCGTGCCATGACCAGAGCTGTGTACCTTTAAAATAAAACGTCAACACAACCCAAGGGTGCTCGAGTTCCTCACAGAGGTCCATGTGGCTCTGCCTGGAGCAGCGAGGGCTCCAGAGTGGACGCTCGCTCTAGCCGGCCAGGCTGGTTTCTGAGCAGGTTCCTGAGATGTAAGCAGGTGCGTTCCTCTGAAATGTCAGCAGCCGCGTCCCTCAGTGAGTGAATGTAAAGGGCAGGACTAGGAGAACAACAGAGAGGCAGTGCCCGCCACCCGATCGGTGGGCCTGTTCTTCTTGCTTTGAGTTAGTTGGACCGCACACTCACATATTCACCAACCACAGGCTGAGCTCTGCACAAAGTTAATATGAATGGAGTCAGCCGTGCCTTCTGTCAAACATCAGGGCCAAAGGCATTCATGGTGACATCTATCAGTGTTGTCCAGGTGCCCATGACATGCCCAAAAACATTCAAGGTGGAGACGGCTGTGAAATGAAGCCATGACAGCCATAAAGGGGCTGTTTTGCATGGCAGAGCCACCATGAGGAGCCGTTGTGATTATTCCAAATCACAAAATACACTCGACTGTCAAGATCTGCTGCTGGTGGCCCTCACCTGTCAATGGTGGCCGGCCTTGTTACAGCACAATCCAGGTGTACACATCTAAGGCCTCTCATTTCTCTTTTTGCTGTGGATATCGAGGGTCCATTTCAGTTACCCGTCATTGGCTGCTCTTCATATTAGGCTCATGGATCTCCAACAAGTAAGCCAATTATGTCGCAGAATGTTAATCTTTGGACCAGGGTGGTGCTGGGCACACTTTCTGCAGTTGATTTTCTTGCGGCTTCATGAAGAAGGGTGCTGTATCAGGGTTAGGATTCTCAAAGTTCCACCTTTAACCTGACATTCCTGAGAAGAATTCCAGGCCTTTCCACAATAACAGGCTGTGAAATTTTGTCTTGAGGCAGCCATGTGGACCATGTAAAGCTGCACTGCACTGCCACAGCTGTGGGAAATGGGACCAGGACTGGCACCATGACATTAGGGGAGTCCCTCGTTTAAACTAAGACCAATACAAATTATGAAATGTTCCACCCATCGAATCTGCTCGGTGGTGTGCGAGGACTTCGGAGGCCAGGCAGGATCACTTTCTGGAAGGGGTCTTCAGTCAGTTGTGAAATGATGAAGAAGACTCCGGATTTGGTGGGCTCCAGTTCTCACGTTGTGTCCACTCGACTCGAGTCCTTCATGCCTCTTCTCTTCTGGGTCTGAGCCCATCCCGAACGTGTCCCTTAAGTCCACCACAAACACTCTCGGTGTCACAGGAGTCGCATCTCCTCCGGCGGCGACTCCACATTGAAAGTGTACCACATGGACCAGGAGACAAGACTGAGCGCGATGATCAGCGCGCCGGTAAAAATCAAAAAATCCCAATAAGACAGCGGGGCGAAAATGCCGATCAGTAAGAGAATAACGCCGATCACGTCGAAAACCACGGCCGTCACGAAAATGGGCACACACCTGCCGATCCGATTCATCGCGGAGCCGCGGCCGCGTGATGTGCACGCTACACAAGGCGACTAAAGTGCGGGGAGGCGCTGCCTGGGTTTACAAGACGAGTCGGGGCCGCGCGGCGCGTGGACGCACCTGAGAGCGCACCTTCGACCGGCGGCTCCCCTCGTGACGTCCTCTGAAGGAGCAGCAGGTGGGGCAGGTCAGATTTATGCAAATGAGCTGTCAGATTGCGCGGACTTCGAGACCCTCGATCGCTACTTGGTATATCGCCTTTCAAACCGCCGCGGTGGACCACATTTACCAGATGGCCAGTGCGTACAGGACACTGACCACCTGGATAGTACGATTACAGCCTTAAACTATGCGCACCTTGTCTTTACTTGGCCAGTCCAACGACCCGAATAGCCCAGTCATGGTTGGTGAAACACAAGTGTGTGTGGGGGTATCTGGACATTGTGACCCCAAACTGTTCTGTTGTGCCACCCACCCGTGCATTTTCACAGCCGCTAATTCTAATTATAGAGTCAAGGGGGGGGGGGTCTGTTTCATTACCCAAAGTAAAATCTAAAGTAGTGGGAGCAGAGCATGTGTGCACTCAGCCATCAACAAAATCTGCTTAAACAGGTTTAATCCGGTAGCACTGGGCTGTGCCAGTCCGTAGCACGCACGTAAATATATCGTTTTCATGCCAATTTAATCCAGTTTGGGTTAGAGGGGGTGAAGCCTGTGCAGGCAGCATTGGTCCCAAGGCAGGAATCAGCCCTTCATGGGGAGCCAGGCCATGACAGACTAATAGCATCATACCATTTTCATGCCTATTTAATGCAATATGGGTGGCAGATGACTGAAGCCTATCCAGGCAGCAGTGGGTGCAAGGCAGGAACCAGCCGTGGATGAGGTGCCAGTCCATCAGAGCCTGACTCATACATTACACCCACGCCGACGTAGGGCTGATACGGAGTCACCAGCTACCCTGATCTGCACGTCTTTGCACCATCATGGCTTCATCAAGGTGCTGGTTTACCTTACCACACATTGGTCTACAGGGGGCCAGCCTGCCTTCTTGAAGGGGACTATAACCGGCGGAGTGACCTGACAATCTTGGTTTACAATACTTCAAATTAGCCAACAGCAGGTGAAAGGTTATTTTTTAAATGGCCCCTGCTGGAGGCCTCCTAATCCAGTTCAGGGTCAAAGGTGGGGATTGTAGGAAGCAAACAGGAGGAGTTGGAAGAAAACCTGAGCAGATGTGGGGAGAACATGAAAACTCCACATGGGCAGCAATGCAGGCTCTGTGAAGCAGTAGGTTTTCCCAGCATGCTCTCTTAGTGGTGAACCAGTACTGTCTAAACTAGAAACAGGGCTTAGAGTGGCCATCCAGATAGCCTGTGGACATACCAGGAGTATCTGGCCAGGATTTAAACAGGGCGTCTTTGTACTGAAGTCAACTGTGTGATTTCTAGAATGGTGCGTGACCTAACAAGGAACCTGCACACTCCTTAAAGGATTTAAACAAAGCCGATTGTGCAAGAGTGACGCGCCCAGTAGGTGTTCACGTCTTCTAGAACAAGAGGTTGACCTTTGGGTTCACACCTTTCCATGCCTTGGGCGAAGGAGTTTAAATGTGACCTGTGATGGCCTTGTGCCTGTTGATTGCCCGGATCTCCAGGACTGGACCTCCATCTGTGAATGGGCAGCACCGACTGCTGGAGATGAAGCATTGGACTGGCAAGGAGATGCCAGTAGCCAAGTCCATTAACTGTCCCGATTAAAAAATGTCTGCCTGTTTGAAAAGCCCTTTTTGCCCTTCAGTTTAGACTCAATAACCCCTGATGACAAAGTGGGGATGTGTCATCAGGAAGGTTTATTAAAAATCCAGAGCTGAATGATCTCCCTGCCTAAAAGTGTTCAGAGCCTTCATTCAGCACTTTACAGAAGCCCCTCAACTCCAGCTTCTTGGGGAGTCTCTACAAGCTTTGGACTCCTGGATTTGGGCAGGTTATTTTTTATTTTTCCTGGCAGATCCTCTGGAGCTGCGTCAGACTGCAGATGTTTAAAATGTTATTTAAATTTGTCGCTGGTTGGTTTTGATGGTTTTATTCTTTGATCACAAGCCGACGACCCCCATCTTGGTCTTCAGTAGGTACTGTGAACACATAAAAGACACTTCGTACCTGGCAGGGGCCCAATTTATCACGTGTTCATGAGCTGTCGCCATATAAAAGTGAACGCACATATCTGCTATGATCTAAATGTATCTTTCAGGTTATGAGAGGACGTGATGCGACTTTGGGGGCTCAAAGCTGTCACTTGGATACGGGACGTCGTTGGCCTTCACACCGGCTGACCTGCAGCATTTAAAGGTTGGAAGCTCCTCATACAATTTGTGAAACGTGACAATAAATAATTAATAACACAATGAAATGGGACTATACATAATTGAATGTGCCACCAAATCTATTTTGTGCTCCCCCTGTGATGGACTGACGGGCGCTCCGTGCTTAGTGGAGGGGCTCCAGCATCCCCGCGGCTCTGCTCAGGATTTAGCGGCTATCGTTTATTTTTAAAGAACTTATTTCGTTATTTCTTCTTTTATTTATTTCAGTGACACCTCAGATAACTTGAAATAGGCCCTGAACTCAAAACTGTCACCGTTGAGAGGGCAGGCTCTAGCAAGTTCTGCTCTTTGGCTGATCGTTTGAAGCGCGAACGTAAAAACCTTCAGCCGTCAAGTGCTGCATCGACAGCGTACACTTCAGATGCAGACCCCTGATGATGATGATGATGATGATGATGATGATGATGAACTCCGAGTTTCATCCTTTAAAGTTCCCGCTTCGCACGGAGTTTCTTCGCGCGCTCGCGTCCAACGTGACGATCACAACTCTGAGCCGCGGGATTCCCAAGTCAAGTAAAGCGCGCGACTCTACTCTGCGGACGATTCGCCAATCAAAAGCCAGGACTCGCTAGAGCCCGCCTTCTCAATGTTGACGAGTGAAAGTGACAGTTTTCACAGTCGGACGTCTTTGAGGTTGTAGGCAGAGTCACGGAAATAAATAAAGGAAGAATTTCTTTTAAAAAAACGAGCAACGATAACATTTCTGACACTTAGTTATACTCACATTTCATGTTACTGTTTATTGTCACATTTGATAGTCATTTTATTACTTTTTTTTATTTTCCGAAATCAGGTTGTGTTTCCCAATCCCTCAGCCGCTTCCACCTTTAACTCATCTCGCCGAGTTCCTGACCTTTTCGTATTTTTCACTCGCATTAGCGTGAGGTTTACTGCTCAGTGCTTAACCGTGTTTTGTCATTTACTTGTAAATTATATAATTTTTTTCTGTGGAGTTTTCTGTCCTGGTCCTGTTTGAACTCTTAGAAGTCATGGCAAGCAGAGCAGACAACCCTGAACTCCAAAAGTGGAGTCACAGCATTTCCGTGTCCCCCACTTGTGTGCTTATCCACCTTAATAAAAAGCATAAGTGGCTATGTGTCTGGCTCGGTCTCAACAGTCATTCCAACAGATGGCACATCACATACATTAACACTGCTTTTACAAACCCTATACCAAATGGCATATAACAGAGGCATATGCATTGCATTTGTTATTCTAACAGACGGTGCATTACAAACAT
>JANRMT010062846.1:4016334-4157597 GCA_026402145.1 Polypterus bichir lapradei | reverse complement strand
GGGGGGGGGGGGGTTGGTTATTGGGTGTACATAATTTTTTTCTATTTATTGCCTTTGATTCTTGTATGTCTAAGCATTATCCTCTGATGAAGATCCCTGGCAGGGGTTGAAAGCTCAGGAATAAAAACTACTTTATGGTATGTGATTCATTTTCTTCCTTTGTGGATCTCCAGCTGCAAATATGCAAACCGTATGACAGACCTTCTCTTCCATCTATATCTATCTCTCTATACATTCACGCTAATCCGAGACCGAGGCTGCAGATTGAGGGGAGGGGGGAGCCCTCCCGCCTCTCGCCACATGTTGCAGCGCACCTCGCCTCTGCTTAGTTAGCATTACCTGTTTGTTCGGCAGACATCATCATCTAGAGCACGGGTGTCGAACTCCAGCCCTGGAGTGCTGCAGGTTTTCATTCTAACCCTTTTCTTAATCAGTGACCAGTTTACACTGCTAATTAACTTCCTTTCCCTTCATTTTAATAGTCTTGTTTTTAAGGATTTCGTCCTCTGAATTTATTTTTTTTTTTCATTAAATGACAGTCAAACAGAAATGAGATTTGAAGTGAGTCAACAAATGACAAGCTGAGTCTGGCCTCAAACTCCATTTCATTTCAACAGATGACCAGCTAAATTGGGATTTCAAACTCAACCAATTTCACTCCAACCAATCTCTTAATGAGAAGCCGATTCTTGCTGCTAATTACACTCGTTATTTAATTCCACGGCTCGTTGCTGCTCTCATTCTGCCACAGCAGACATTTCCAAAACTGTTGATTTTCTGTTTTTTCCCCAAGAACGCCATCATGATGTCTGGGTGACCCGGGAGATCAGTCTTACTGAGACCTTCACCTTTCTTTATTTTCAGATATTGTGTGACGGGCACAGATGTGGAAGCTTCTTTTGAGTCGCATTATTGTTTGGCTGCTGATTAAGAAAAAAGAAACAACTAAGGGGCTTGAGTCAAGTTAATTAAAACTAAGGCAAAATAAAATTAATTAGCAGCAAAAACTGGTCACCAATTAAGAAGATGGTTAGAATGAAAACCGGCAGCCACTGCGGCCCTCCAGGACCGGAGTTTGACACCCTGATCTAGAGATCGTTAGAGTAACGTTTGACGGTTTTCAGAGAGAGCCGAGAGCGCCCCGTGTTTTAGAGGGTAGCTGCTCATTAGCAGAGGTATCACGGCCTCGTGCTTTTCTCCCCACGCGGGTGACGCTCTCCCGTCAGAGCTGAACACGATCAGATGCAGTGCCCATATCAGAGAGCACCTACTGTACCTTCGGCTTGGCCAGAATTTTACATTTTTTTATTGATTTTTAAAGTTTATCCCGTTTCAGGATGCCGTGAGCGCTGAGCTAGTCGACTGTATGTACACACACAGGTTTTTAGATCCCTTCACACATTTACAGCAGGTTCACAGAGTCTTCAGGCCCTTCATTTTTGTCACATTTTGCTCTTTTACAGCCTTGTACTAAAAATCACTTAAATTCATTTTTCCCCCTCAAACAATTCAGTACCCCAGAATGACAACACAAGAATAGGATTTTAACCATTCATGCAGCTTTATTAAAAATTAGAAGCTGAAATATCCCACTGCCACAAGGATTCAGCCCCTTTGCTTTGACACTCAGGTGCACCCCAATCGTTCATACACCGGTGGTCCATTCAGTGGACTGGACGGATTAGTTCAGGCACACTGCTGTGTCTAGAGGGTCCCACAGGGAGCTCAAAGAAATGAAAACCAAACCCCAAGCCATGAGGATAAAGGACTTACCTGCAGAGCTTCGAGAGATAGGATTATATGGAGGCAAGCATCTGGGGAAGGCGACAAAACACGTCCAGAGCACTGAAGGTACCCCACGAGCACAGAGACCACCATAAATTCTTAAATGGAAGAACCAAACTGAGCAGACCGGGAAGGAGGACCTCGATAAGAGAGGTGACCAAAAACCTAACGGTCACTCTGGCTGAGCCCCAGATAACTTGTATGGTGAAGGGAGAAACTTCCAGAAGGACAAGCATCACGGCAACACTCCATTAATCTGAGCGTTGTGGCAGAGTGGCCACCCGACATGCTGTGAGAAACAAGATTTGACTGTTTGGCCTCAACCCTAAGCGTCACGTCTGGAGGAAACCAGAATCCAACGGTGAAGCACTGCGGTGGCTCGATTTTCAGACCATGCAGGGTTGAGGGAAAGCTTAATGGAGGTAGCCTTGATGAAAACCTGCTCTAGAGCACTCTGGACCCCCAACTGGGCTGGAGACTCACCTTCCAACAGGAGCGCGACCCTAAGTACATTCCAACAGATGGCACATCACAAACCTTCACTTTGTTGTATACAATTTGGTATGGGATTCAGAAAAGCAGAGATATGAACATGAGAGTGGAGGTCTATGTTGATTACTTCGATATCAACGGATTTTAGACAGGAAGCACGGCTAGTATACAAGCCAAACACACACACACACACGTACTGAAAATAAGCAAGGTATTCAATGTGGCACAGTAAGGAGACCCGGGGTCACGTCCTGAGTCACAGTCCAAAGACACGCAGGTCACTGTAAACTGACCCCCTGTGTGTGTCTGTGGTGTGGACTGGCGCTCTGTCCGTTCCTGCCTTGTGCCCTTTGCTTGCTGAGATAGGCTCCAGACAGTGGAGACCCTGCTCAGGAAAAAGCAGGCTTAGAAAATGGAGTGGTTTGGTATTTGATGCCAGAAAGGTAAAGAGACGAAGAAAAAAAAAAAAACAAAAAAACTGCAGGGCTCCGCTCCGCTCTGCTCCAGTATGTCTACGACTTGGCAAAATGTGCAAGTGGAAAAGCCGAATGGCGTCTAACTAGCTGAGCCTTACTAGTAAATCATTACAACGCTGGAGCTTCACAGCACAGCACAGCACAGCACAGGCTCACCTCTGGGAGACTCCGCCATTGGGTGAAGGCCGCGTCCCCACCTCATCACGGCCCCTCACGTGCTCTTTATTACCAAACACGAGTCTGAAAAAGAGAATCCAGCAAGAGAAGAGGCGCTGGAACAGATACATTAGAAAATCATTTAGGGGTGTGTTATCTTTATAATAATCTTAATAATATTATAATCTATATAATATATGAAATCTTTTTAGCTAGCCAATAAAAGGTGTCATTTTGCTCGACTTCTCTCTCTATTTTATATATATATATATATATCATAGTTTACTGTGGGTGGCGCAGTGGTAGCTCTGCTGCCTCGCAGTTAGGTGACCTGGGTTCATTTCCCGGGTCCTCCCTCTGTGGAGTTTGATGTTCTCCCCGTGTCTGCGTGGGTTTCCTCCCACAGTCCTAAGACATGCCGGTTAGGTGGATTGGCGATTCTAAATTGGCCCGTGTGTGTGCTTGGTGTGTTTGTGTGTGTCCTGCGGTGGGTTGGCACCCTGCCCAGGATCGGTTCCTGCCTTGTGCCCTGTGTTGGCTGGGATTGGCTCCAGCAGACCCCCGTGACCCTGTGTTTGGATTCAGCGGGTTGGAAACTGGATGGATGGATAGTTTACTGTCAAATAATGCAAAGAGTACACAACACGCGTTTGGCCCTTATTTGGGCTCACCAGGCGTACACGCTCTACTGCTCCCTTTGCAGGGGTCGAACCTCGGACGTCAGAGACGAAGTCCCTTTACGCTGCGCCACGGCGTGTGGTTTGTTTGTTTGTCGGGACTCAGACTACGAATGCAATGATTATAATTACTCCAATCTACAGGCTGTCAAATAACTGAAAGAGGGCCCCGTGGCGGATGTTTGCCGAATGGCGGACCAACCACATGTGTTACCTGGCAGGTGACCACCCATACAATCAGGTCAGGACTCAGACTGCGAATGCAATGAGATATAAATATAAAATACACACACACACACACACACACACACACACACACACACACACACACACACATCTAGAATTTGATTCATGAAACTATTTGGCCCAAAATGCTTTATTAAACTTCAGTAAATTATTTGTAAGAATTCTTTAAACTTGCTTTAGTGGAGAAAATAAAAATAAAAAAAGACAACATTGGTTTTATACAAATATTTACATTTGAGGAAGACAATAAAATGCTTTCCACCTTCATCCTCCTTCAACAAATGAAGGAAAGCTGTACGTCAGCTGCATTGCACAGCAGCAATATATTTAAAAAAGAAAAGAAGAAAAGAAAGGAGGAGGACCGACCAGCAGAATCGAGTCTTGCCAACCCCGGGGCGGGTATACTGGGGTAATACGCTGGGCAGAATCTCAGTCCAAGTTTCAAATTCAGCCACCCTTGGTTGTGATTTTTTCTAAGCATCTGGAAAAAGAAAAATAAATAGCAGAACATCAATGTTACAAATCTCACAGTAAATTTAATTATCTTGCATCTTATTTAAAAAAAAAACAAAAAAAACTGGCTCACTTCATTAAACAATCGACACCTCATGAGCTCCTCATACAGAAAAAAACAAAGCAGGGCCTTCAGACCAACTAAACAAAACACTCAATGGCTGAACTTCAGGCCACAGTGCAAGAAAGAAAAATAAAATAAACAACTGTCTGTGGTGGCCTGGCAGAGCCCATTAGACAGACACACACACACACACACACACACACACACACGTATAAGCAAATCCGAGGCTCTGGTGCCCTCACCCGCCTCTGTCTAATCTGCAAACAAAAACCAGTCCTACTTGTTTGTGGCGCTGCAGCTCGGCTACTCGCTAACAGAAGCCCCCATTTTCAAACGGGCCCTGCTGACTCTCGGCTCATTTCCACCTTTACAGACCGGAGGAGAGGCGTCACTGAAACTGAGCACTTCAGACAGCAATACTTTACATTAAAAAAAAATAAACTACATGTATGGATTTTTTTTTTAATTTAAATAAAATAAAATTTAAAAACAACCCTAAATTATAAATTACACACACACACACAGAGAGGCTTTGAGCAACTAGAACTCCAGACTGGACGTAAAGCCCGCCTGTTTGGAGGTCTGAAGGGCGTATGAGCCAAGGGTGGCGGGTGCCCGACGTGGCCGAGTGTGGAGAGCAGGGCTGTGGAGCCGATTTGTGATCAGACTCGTAGATTTACTACACTGTATGGACTGAGAGCACATAAAACACACTGGATACGAGACACCTCATCACTCCACTGCCAGCGTGAATCAAGCGGCTACTACCAACCAACCTGCCCCGTTAATGTTTGGGTTTAAAGGCTGCAGCGATGCTCTTGGGTCTCGTTTAATATCATTTAATGATACTTCTTTATATTTATATAGCGCTTTTCTCACTCTTCAAAGTGTGTCAGTGAGTGGGGAGCCACTTCTACTACCACTAATGACCAGGATGAGGCAATGGCAGCCATTTTAGTGCCAGTCCACTCGCCACACTGCCAATTCATTTTAATAGTCTTGTTCTTAAGGATTCTTTTCTCTGAATGGATTCCTTTCTTCATTAAATGGCAGCCAAACAGAAATGAGACGTGAAACGAGCCAACAGGCGACCAGCTAAACTGGCACTCCAACCAGTTTCTTAATGAGAAGTTGATTCTTGTTAATTAAGCCCGTTATTTAATTCCACGGCTTGTTGCTGCTCTCATTCTGCCACAGCCGACATTTCCAAAACCGTTGATTTTCTGTTTTTTCTAAGAACAACGTCAAAATGTTTTGGTGACCTGAGAGTTCAGCCTTACTGAGACCTCCACCCTTCAGTTTTTGCAGATATTGTGTGATGGGCACAGATGAGCTGGTCGTGTGGCGGCTCGCTTTGGGTCTCATTATTGTTTGGCTGCTAATTAAAGAAAAAGAGACAACTAGGGGGCCCGAGTCAAGTGAATTAAAACTAAATTAAAAGAAGTTAATTAGCAGCAACAACTGTTCACTAATGAAGAATGAAAACCTGCAGCCACTGCGGCCCTCCAGGACCGGAGCTGGACACCCCTGGCACTGGCGGAGCTCGCGTTCGTGCCACTTGGGGCGGGCGGTGCTTCAATTTGCCGGCCTCCAAAATATCTAAATATGCTAACCTATTTAAATAGAAACTTAAAATGACGTATGGAGAAAAATGAAGATACATTTTGCATAGATTTATTCATATATAGAAAAACAGCAATTTTTCACATATAATTTATAAGCATCAGCTAGACAAGAATATCGTATAGACGCACTGATAAGCCGCGTTCAGATTATTAGTTTAATGTAATTACGCTAAAAAAACAGAACCAGTGTGGTGTACAAGTGACAGGTGGGGATGAGCAAGAAGGCGTTCTGATTGACAACAAAGCAAAATTATAAATGAGTTGTTTATCTTCCTAGAAATTCTTATCGGCGTCATGTTTCTGGTGAGTTTTGTTATGGCCTCATAAATTTCAACTGCTGGGTCTGATGCCGTCACAGAAGGACAGTCTGAAAATTATAAAGCATTTGTGGATAAAAACCAGAGAATTTGACATTTTTTATTCATATTTTTCTGAACCCTGCTGCTTGCACATGAATTGTACGGAGCCTTTTGGCCAACAATGCAACCACCCAGCTGACTTGGCATCACCTTCAAGTGACCACCCGCTAAAACAATTGTATGCATTGCGTAGAGATGAGCAGGCGTGGGGGTCCCTTTAGGCACGACATTTATAGAACAGGCCATTTGTGGTAAAGGAAAGCCGTATCTGTGCTTAGAATGTGACAATTAAGACATTTAACAGACAAGAGGAGACCCCTCAGTCCATCAGGCTTATTTGTTCCAATACCCCCCCTCCCCCCCCCATCTTATCAGCCTGTCTATCCAGAAGGTGGTCACTGGGGAGCTGGAGCCCCCTGGGCACAAGGCAGGAACAAACCCTGGACAGGGTGCCACTCTAGCATTGCCAACTGTTCAATAATTCTTAAATGTAATCCCCACACAATTCCTGCCTTGCCCTCAGTGGTTGCTGGGATGGGCTCCAGCTTCACCTCAGCCCCACTCTGGATAAGCAGGCTTAGCAAATGGACATATGGACTACCTGGAGAACAGAAGGACAGAAGGACTTCCTCCTGCCTGCACATTCCAGGAAGAGAAAATGAATGTCATGGACTCTAAAAAACACAAACAAGACACACACGGGTGCCAAATATCCAAATAATGTGTCCACGTAAAAAGGCTAAAGGTCCTCAAACTTGCTGAGCACGGAAGGTGGCGCTTCCCAGAAGAGGTACGATGTTTCCCCTGAGTTGGCATGGGTGTTGTCGGTCACAAATATGCAGGGCAGGGTGTGGCAGGCTTCACTAAACAGAGCTGCGCAGGTTCATTTTGAGGCGTCAGCGTGAAGCCATCATCGTTTGGTTCTCAAGACATACCCGTCTTATGCCACTTTGTGTAACACACATCCTGCCAGGCTCCCAGTCCAGCCTCCTCAGGACCCTGCTCAGGATAAAGCGGCTTTGGGGAATGGACAGACAGATGGACCGCAGTGGGGGGTCCTACCCAGGGCGAGTCCCCTGTTGACTCTCTGAAGTGGCTGGCATGGTCACTGGTATTGGGTAAAGCAGATGGCCACCTGGCCATTTTTCTTAATTTAAAAGTTTCAGATTCAGCTGTTTTGCAAGTCGACACACGTATGCCATACACCTTGGACCAGACGGACAGATCTGGATGGGCTACGGTATCACGAAAAGAGTGAGAGTGAATCGAAGTGGATGCCAGCGCTTAGTAAATGTCACGATTCTGCCTGACCAGGAAGTGTCACCGCCATCCGTTTAAAAATTACTAAGTAAATGTCACACCCACAAGCAGAAACACATGTTGGCACGCACCTTAGAAACCCTTGGGCCAACCCCAGCTCCATTTTCATCTCATTTTCCGGTGCCCATCACGGTAGCAGCAGGTCAAGCCCGTCAGCCCAGACTCCCCTGTCCAGATTCCCAGACGTTCCTAAGGCAAACCGAGAGATGGAATTCCTCCAGCGTGTCCTGGGTCTGCCAGGAGCAGCTCTAGTGGGGAGCCACCTGAGGGGGCATCCCTAAATCCGATTAACTGTAAGTAAAAGCAGCCCACATGTGCCCATCACTAGTAGGTCTTTGCCAGTTAGGCGAATTCTAAAACCAAAAATAAACCAATTTGATGTTAAAGGAATAATCTGAACTGGACCAGTAGGAGCAAATGGGGACCCACAACCATCAGAATGAACCCCCCCACCCACAATATATACATGTGGCTGGTTTCCAGTTGGCACCCAGTGGTTCAGGGAGAAGCCACATCTTCCCACAATCCTGAACTAGACAGGTGGATTAAAAATTAAAGTCACACAAGTGAGCCTGGGGACCACCTTCTGGGCTGTAATGGGGCAACCAATTCCACTACGTGACGATAGGGGACGCTGGTGCTAACTCTCTTCTCTGCCCACTGTAGCTCTGATAAGACGCACAAGACAGACCAAGGAATGCAAGAAGAAACGTTGGCCTACCAGCCGCGCCCCCCGCCCCACCCACAAACCTACGAGACGGCCCAACCCGTCTGTGGCCTGGAGGTGGTCTCTGAAAGGGGACGTCATATTTTGACCAAGCAGTCGTGGACACAGCTCCGGCTGGTGCCCTGTATTTATATGTCGAGGGGCTTTGGCACAGAGAACACCATCTTGCTGCCATTTTCCAGCTGGTCACAGAATGCACTAAAATACCAAAGAGAATATTGAAGTGTCGCACTGCGGGCAGCCTGGCTGATGTACTTTTGATAAATGAGGGCCACTGGCACACACCTCTACTACTTAAAAGGACTGGCATTGTGACCATCTTTGAACGGGTCAGCACTTCTATACAGGAGACACTGGCGCGGTCCTGCGCTTCCTCTCAAATACTCCGGTTCGTCATGAATGACACCTGCCGAGGACCCCGATGGGTGGCAGGAAATCCATTGCTCCCAGCTGGCGAGACCAGTTGCCCACCTCCATTCAAAATTCCGATGCCCTCAATGTGTTTAAGAAGCGTTCACGCTGATGCCATAGGTGAACAATATCAGGTGCTCGAGGTGGTGGCCACACTGTAGGAGTGACGTTTTTCTCGTTTGGTACTGCCACAGTGACCCAGTACCCACTTCACAGCAGAAGCTGCCAGCTCTGGGCTCTGTGCCCATAGGTGAGGCTCCGGCTCACTGCTGCTCTAGAATTGGCTTCAGTTGGTTTAAAAATGAAGCAGCCACCAGTTACACAAAAAAGTCCAGTGGTGACATCAGTGCTGGTGTCACCCAGTGTGGTAACCAAGACCCCCCACAGGCCCCTGGGTGACTTGATCAACAGGGAGGGGCTGTCATAGGGGAGATTTTTTTTTTGTTCCCAAAAAGAATCATCCAGATGAAGACTTGGCCCGCGTCATCGGGAGTTCTTATAAAACGCGTCCCCATCTATTCGTTGGCATTTGCCTTATGGAGTCTGCTATGGAGCTAAATAAATGGGAACCAAACACGGCCCCCTACATGGCGTCGCTCTGAAGAACCACTCGGACGCCTTTACTTTTAAAAAGAGTGTGGGCAGCCCATTGAACATCAAAGATTTGTGTCGTCCGCGTATCAAGAACCTTTAGCAAAGCCTAAAGAGCCCTTTAAAGAATGGAGTTGTGCTTTGTGAAGCAGCGGCTCAGCGAGGGGCCACACGCGCCAATATGGCGTCTTTATACAGCGGCTTATATTTCATTCTGAGCTCTTCACCTATGATGGTCACATTCTGTGCCCTGGTCCTGTCACACTTGTTCCCAGCCTGTCGCTCAGTCTGATCTTTACACCATTATGTGAGCCACTTTTGTAAGTCGCTTTGGATAAAAGCTTCTGTTAAGCAAATACACGTAAACAAAGGAGGAAGCAATGTGGGGACAAATAAAGAAGAATCGAATAATGCTGGCCATTGCCAGAAGTTCGATTTTTCTGTGTGGTCAATCCAATCAAATGTCACACCTTTTGCAGATGTAAACAGTCTGGACGTGGTCTCACCTGGGGGGGGGGGGGGGTCACACCTTTACATGTGGGGCGAACAGAAGTTAACACACGCGCGCCATCGCCCCCTGCACTTCACAGGTAGCCCACTCTTTCATTTTCAAACGTCCACACTGAGGCACTAAGGTCCTACTCACCCGCACCTTCGCTGCTCCGAATCGCCGGCTGGCGGTCCCCCGTCCCCCGCTATACCAGCCGCTCCCCTACCGGCGCACCATTCCCGGCCGTCCTTTTCAGGGTGCTCAGCTCCAGGGTCTTCTCGTTCTCGGTGCTCAGGTCCATGCAGCCGTTCTCGTACACGTAACCGTTCGGGACCTCCCAGGTGACACGGCTCGGACTGCCGGCGCTCACCGCGCCTTGGACGGGCTCCTTCCGCCCGATGCTCATCCTCTCGGCGGCTTCCTCCAAAGTTTTCAAGCCTCTCTTCGAGAGTCGCTCAGAGACCTTCCTCGCCCATTGCGCAAATCGACTCTTTTTGGCGGACGGGTCCTTCCCGAGCTCCTCCAGAGACACTTCGATGTTGCCCGTGTACCATAAGATCCACCAGATTAGGCTCAGGAAAATGAGAATGGCGCCAGTGTAGATTAAGAAGTCACCGAAGAACCTGCCGTCGTACTGCACATTGGCGAAAATGCCGATAAGCACTAAAATAAAGCCGACGACGTCGAAGCCTATGCCGAGCCAGAAGAGCGCAAAACAACGACTCATACACTTGGTCGCCATCGGACACGCGCCTCCCTACCTGAACTACACGTACCTGCACGCGACACCCGACGCTTCCGCTGACATCAGCAGCGTTTGAAGCTCCCGCCGTCCAACCCGCGCGGGGGTACGCGTGACGTCACATGAGAATATTTAAATGGACTGGCAGAGTAGTGCGCGCGGGCGCGCTCTCTCATTCACGCAGGAGCGCTTGAGTCCATTTGGCCGCCGTGGAAACTTTTTAATAAACTTCGGAGCGCCCGAAAATGGGGGTCTGAAGTATACGGGGTGTGACGTTCCCAATAACTAATCGGATTAATTGTAGAATTATAACTTTCATAGAACACAAGGTGCAGTGGACAACCACACACACAACCCTACAAGTACCTGGCAACTTCCCAGCTTGGACCCCTGGTGTCCAGGTCTCCCCCGCAGCGGCCTGTTTAATAATCCAACATTTAAGACTGAGCGCCATTCTCTGCAAATGGATTTTGGACTTCCTAGCCAACGGACCTCAGCACATAAATACATTGGCTTGCCATACCATTATCTTTGGTCTGCTTAATCATTAGTAGGGTCACATTGGGATGACGCCTATCCCATCAGGCAGTAGGACACGAAGCAGGAACAATCCCTGGACAGGATGCCAGACACATAAACAAAGTGGCAATGGAGTCTGGTGGACTGTTGGACTTTAGGGACGTCCAGAACTTGACTTGGTGTCAGATGTTCTTAATAATAATGAAGATTCTTTACATTTATATTGTGCCTTTCTAACTGCTCAAAGTGCTTCAGTGAGTGGGGAGCCTCTTCCACCACCACTCATGTGTAGCTCCCACCTGGATGATGTGATGGCAGCCATTTTTGCACCAATTCGCTCCCCACACTTCAGCTATTAGGTGGTGAAGTGGTGAGCAAGATAGCCAATTACAGACAGGGGATGATTAGGGGGCCAGAATGAGGCCATGGTGGGCACTTTAGCCAGGACATGGGGATTCACCCTGCTCTTTAGGAAGGAAGCCGAGGGATCTTTTATGACCACCAAGAGTCAGGACCTCAGTTTTACGTCTCATCTGAAGGACGGCACCATATTTACAGCCCAGCGTCCTCGTCACTGCACTGGGGCATTGGGGTCTACATTCAGACCGCAGGGTGAGTGCCCCCTGTTGGCCTCACTAACACCTCTGCTAGCAGCAACCCCAGCTTTTCCAAGATGGTCTCCCATCCAAGTGCTGGCCGGACCTGATCAGGCTTAGCTTTAGCTGGTGTGGCTGCTGATGTTCTTGTGAAACTTGCTGTGAAGATCTAGCGAGCGGTCTGGCTGTGCCCACCTTGGTAACCAGGCCATGGCAAAGTGAACACACACACCTACCCACACCACATTAGGGCCATTTTAGTGCTGCTGATCCACCTAACCTGCCTGTCTTCAGACACGGGGAGGAGCTGACATGCCAACTACTCTGGTCTCATTATTGGAGGCGGCCGCTTGACCAGTGTGCCACCCAGACTGGCATAAGAACATAAGATACTTGACAAACAGAAGGAGGCCATTCAGTCCATCAGGCTCGCTCGGCGCCATTGCTTGTGCTTTGGATTCCCGACGGCTGCTGACGTTTAATCTTTGTCTGTAGCGCATTTGTATGACATTGGAGCGGCTTGGTGACGGAGGTCTCAGTTTTAAGAAACCTCGTGTCCTGCCTTGAGCGCATTACTGGCCATATCAAGGTTGTGTGTGTGTGTGTGTGTCTGAGTGAGGACACCGTCAGTCAGCCAGACTGGCACAAGATGGCGGTGCCGGTGGAGCAGAGCTTATCAAGCAGGATGGCAGGAAGAGGCGGGCTCAAGCGGCTGGAAACCGGAAGTGACGTCCGAGGACTTCGAGCTGTCAATCTTCTGA
This sequence comes from Polypterus bichir lapradei, assembly GCA_026402145.1. Taxonomy (NCBI): domain Eukaryota; kingdom Metazoa; phylum Chordata; class Cladistia; order Polypteriformes; family Polypteridae; genus Polypterus; species Polypterus bichir. The sequence goes on along the minus strand of JANRMT010062846.1, from coordinate 4,145,047 downwards.
CCTGTGCTTAGAGGAAGAGGAGGGGCATTAAAAGACAACGCCCACCCTGGACTCGGGGTGGAATCTGAGGAGCCCACGCGCACCTGTGTGACCCGTTATTCTGGTTTGGGGTGGTCACCACTGTTAATGGTTATGCAGTTTTCATTTTGTTTTAAATTTTCCGGTACATTTTAAGAGTTTGAGAGAATGAGAACTTCCAATTGTGGCGTCATTTTAACAAAGTGAGAAATTTTTCACATTTCAATTTTTAATTTACGTACCCCTCATTTTGTGGACTTTTACAGTGGTGTCACTAGGGGGCTGTAGTGGCGACACCATCAGAGGGAGTGACCCCCAAATGACCCTGTATAACATTTGTGTAAAGTGTTTGGGGCTGAACCCCCTCTCCCCCCCCCCCCCGGGGGGGGGGGGGGGGGGGTGGTGGGGGGGGCCACCGGGTTGCACTAATCGGCCGGGCATCCGCGCTCTGCATTGCCAGCTCTCTGTTGAGGCGCTCTGTTCATCAAGTCACCCAGGGGTCTGTGGGGGTCTTAATCCGGCCTTGGTGACAACACATCTGGTGGCTGCTTCATTTTTAAAGTGATTATAGAGCAGCAGTGGGCCGGAGACTCACCCACGGGCACCAAGCCCAGAGCTGGCAGCTTGTGTGGGTACTGGGTAACTGCGGTGGTACCAAAAGAGAAAACGTCACTCCTACAGCCCCCTGCACGGAGCGTGCCCAGCACCTCAAGAAGCTGATATTGTAGCAGTTATTAAATCGGAAGGGTAGAGACAAATTGAGGCCATCGCAGTGCTTAAATATACGGATACATCAAATGTCACCGACGCCATTAGAGCCTCATCAGGAAGCATTAAAAAGATCAAAATGTAATTTGATCAGCTCACTGACTTGAAGGCTGTGGGCAGTTCACATGTAAACAGCACACACGCCACGCTGATGACCGTCATTTGTCATCCCCTCCGAGCGCACGCTCCGTTTATTAGGACAATTAAATGAACATCTGCACGTGTTTACTGCTCTGCTCTGTTTGCTTCTCATCGTGTTTTTCTTTTTCATTTTCCCTTCTGTCTTGTCTGCTTTGTGGGTTTTTTTTTGTTTTTTGTTGTGCCATTCCTGGAGTCGGACGAGTCGGGGTTGGTCAAGCCGGCCAGATTTCCATACAGAATATTTTTGTATTTCTTGGCTTTATTTATAGTTGTGGATCATGTTTTGTATTTTTTCCATGTCAGTTGGTTTTGTATTGTTTGACATTTTCTGCTTGTATATTATTTTTGAAGATCTTGGCCATTCATCTTTTTGAATTCCTTTCAGTTTCATATCCACCTTCAAAAAGGAAAAGTGTGTGTCTGTCCAGTTACTATATCTCTGTCATTCCAACAGACGGCGCATCACAAACATTTATGGTAATTAAAATGCATTGAACTTGTCATTCCAACAGATGGCACATCCTGAACATTAACACAGCTGTTATGATCCCCATATCCAATGGCATATAACAGAGACATGTATATTTCATTTGTCATTTCCACCAGATGGCACCTCAGAAACACTAGCAGAAATTCTTTTTATTACTGCAAATGTTGTGCCATCAGCTCATTTTGTCTCTTGGTGGGTATATATGCTAATCAGAAACACAGATAGAGCTCAGTATCTCCAGGTGGGGCAAACCACTTGCAGTCTAACAGCACTTTGGCCGCCTGCTTGTTTTTTGCTGATGTGCCTCCATATATTCCTGACTGACTGGCACACATTGGCGTGAGAACAGTTGCTGTGAGGTGTCATTTTGTCTTACTAGCTCTCATTTTTGTCTGCTAGTTTGGCTTCTGTCTGTTTGGATTTTTCACTTGCTCCGAGCCAGCAGGTGGCAGTGATGTGCACCCTGTACCACCCGGGGGTGGGGGGGATTGGGTAAACAGAAAAAAAAATCACAAACTCTGGAACTCCTGGGGTCAAAATGTTAGGTTCCAAAATTGTTGATCTTGTCCAAAATATGGTGCAGGTCAGTCAGTGGGTGTAGGATTGTGCAGGAGACAGACAGACGGACAGACAGACAGATCGACAGACAGGCAGGCAGACGGACAGACGCAGAGAGACTGATGGACAGACAGACGGACACACAGACAGATCGACAGACAGACAGACACACTGACAGACAGGCAGGCAGACGGACAGACAGGCAGACGGACAGAGAGACTGATGGACAGACAGACTGACAGATCGACAGACAGGCAGATCGACAGACAGACAGACGGACAGACGGATTCGGCTGCTGCCTTCCTAAGCTGACTGGCCTGCACAATCCAGAGCGGTCGGTTACGTCTGCACAGGCGGGTGAGGAGATCTCCTTGTGACCACCCGGTGGTGTCAGTGGTGGGATTTGAAGTCCAAAGGCCTGAAGCCCACCGCCTGCCCGGGTTACTTTTTAAGCTGATGAAACTGAATTTGATTTTCATTCTGCGGTTCGCGATCTCCAGACTTTAGAACAGACGAGGCGCTCGGTCATCCCGGACTCTGCCGTTTTAAAAGTAAACTCCATTTTTTTTTTTTTTTGACGGCTTTCAGCGAGCGGCTGTTATTAACCCCGAAGCCCCTACCTGACACGATTAGATTGGATTTGTTTCAAACAATTATGGGCGCCTTTGTTGGACAGGAATTCTCCAAGACAGGCTTGTGAAATTAGCTCGGTGGCCGCCGTTCTGATAAAAGCCCCTCGAGTAAATTGCGCTGAAAGCAAATCCGGTGGCATTTCTTTAAAGTGATGCAATTTACTTTGAGCCCCCGATTAAGTCTGAAGAGGGCAGCATTGGTTTGTAAGGAGATTAAAAAAAATAATAATAAAGAAAACAAAAAAACGGCCTTTGGAGCGCAAGTTAAGATGAGATTACCGCAGGAGAGAATCGGCGGCAGCGGCGGTGACTGACTGCGTGTGCTGGAAAAGGGCAAGGCTGGCACGGGCCGGAGAGCAGGGCACCCGCTGGCATTACGTGTGCCATCTTGAATCATCTCTGTGGAGGCTCCAGCAGCTGTGTGTCACACCGTCACCATGTGTCGGATTTCAGTACTCGGCCCACCGTCACCTCCGTAGTGGGCTCACCAGTGCACTCCGGCCGTCATCTTCAGGCCTCTGATGCCACCCAGGTGCCACAGTCACCCAGTTGCAGAATCGCTGGCATTGGTCTTCAGAATCGGAAACGGTTTTATTTTACGACGTCAGCCCCTTTTCACCTGGAGGTCCCCCGTTGGACTGCAGTGCCTCAAATCCATGGCAAAAAAAGCTGACGTCAGCCGCCCTGATTCGGGGGCTTCATGGGGAATGTAAAGCTTTACTTCGGGGGGGCAGACGTACATAACAAATAAGAAGGTTTGTATCAAACATTTGAAAGATTACGATGTTGGCTCCTGTTTTATAATCCAAGTTTAAATATTCTTGACTGTACCGAAATGTGTCACTTGTCACCTCTGATTGTGGTCCTTAGTGGGCTAGTAAAGGAGTCAAACCATATCACGTCCATAATCAGTTTGAGGGGCTCCTAGTGGGCCAGGACCACCGCTGAAGAATCCAATATCTAGAGTTTGGCTGTATTTGTGACCTCAAAATGCCCTAAACAGACACTCCACGTGACGATTTTACTGACCCCCATTTTATGAAACATCCCATTAGGGGGCGGACCCCCTGACGTGGCACAACTTCAAGTTCTTCAGATCATTTTTGCTGAAGAGACCTGTTAGTGTCTAATTGGCTCAAAATGGGGGGGAGGCACCCCAAAAAGCTCAATGTCTTCCATAACTTAACATCAAGACGAGTCCAACGGTATAACGTATGTGGGGGTTTGTGGTACTGCTGAGTTAGGGGGCGCTGAACAAATAAAACTCAAAGAATTCTTACAAACACAAAGAATTAAAAATAAAAAACACAGAAAATGTAAACGACTGCCACCGAAATAAACGGAAACCCACAACCCTCACTCACGGTCACCCTAAAGACCCTCGACATTCAGTCGGAATATCCACGGTGTGGGCGGGGCTTCCGCAGTGACCTCATTAGGAGGAGCCACCCCTCAAGCTCCACCCACAGAATACCAGGCACAGAACAGAAGGCTTTAAAAGAACACGTGAAAGAAGAAACAAGAAATCAATAAACAATATTAACAAAAAGCATACATTTACATAAATGTAAAATAAGATTGAATGAAAACATAAAATGAGAAATGTTTGAAAAAAAACAAGCAAAAAATAAACAAAAACTGACATCATGTCACCTGGCACGGCACCTGCTCTGCTCAGCCTCATAAACCCGGGCAGACGCTGGTGAAGGCGGCACAGAACATCACGGCCCCCCCATCGCTGCCATCTCTTTTTGACGTAGACGACGCTCAAACAGGATAAAGGGGGAGCTCAGCCATCCTGCCCCTCAGATCAGGGCTGAACAGACGACACGTGCAAGTGGGAAAGAATCGGTCACACTTTATTGAACTTCACTCTTAAAATGAAAATCTTTAAATATATAAACATATATATATATATATATATATATATATATATAGCGCCTTTCTACAGTGAACAAGGATCGAAATGTCAGTGAGACCGCCACTCGCTATAGAAAGGCACCGTAAAATGACAAGCCTGCTGGCTCAGCGTTTAGGACAGCATCACCCAAAGGGATTCACATAATCAAATAAATGAAACGTCATCAGAGAAAACGTCATTTAATACGTCGCTTCTTGAGACCCTCGTTCACTTTAGAAAGAAGCCATAGACAAGAAAAGAAGAAGATGATGGCAGGTCCAGTCTTTACCTGAGTTACCCCAAATGAATCATGCAAAGCAAAGAAAGAAAGAAAGAAAGAAAGAAAGAAAGAAAGAAAGAAAGAAAAGAAAAGAAAGGTGCCTCATTCTATATTATTTTGTACTCATGAAGTTCCTTAGGCTGGTGTTCACTATAGAAGGCGCTATATAGGATCACAAGCCAGAGTTACTCCAAATTATGTAAAGTCATAAAAGATCAAATAAAGAACGTTAATCCACTACGTGATACTGTCCTTGATGGGGTGGCGTCCTCTATAGAAAGGCGCTATATACCATCCCAAGGTTGCAGGTTTCCTGCGCACCGCCGAGTCACGTAACCAAACTAAACCGCCGATAATCCATTACGCCGTCTTTTAAAGAGAAGCAGCGGCTCCCGACTGCAGTTCCTTGACGCCGATGTCACTACAGAGCAGGTGACATATTGAGTGACAAAGTGGCAGGTGTAGTCTGTGGCCCCAGAGGTGCCCCGACATTAAACAATACTTTTGTATTCACAGAGTTTCTTGAGGCCCTTGTTCACTTTAGCAGAGTCACCGCCCCCCATGTATCTTGTAACCCAATAATCAACGGTGCGCCGTCATGTGACACTTTACTACTCATGAAGTGCCCGGGGCTGGGGTTCCCGCTAGAAAGGCGCTATATAAACCCCACAAGGCGGCAGGTTCCATGCGTACTGCAGAGTCACATAACCACACGAGGCCTCACCCAATACATGCACAGCTCCTTTCTGTTGTTCCTCAAGACCCTTACAGAAAGGCGCTATATAAAAATCACAAGGCTGCAGAGTTACTCCCAATGAACTGTGGGAGCCAATAAATGTCATCCGTTACAGCGCACCTTTGTACTGCTCAGTTTCTTCAGACCCCTGTTTGCCAATGAAAGGCGCTATATAGAAAATAACGAGACTGCAGGTTCAGTTGTTCCCCAGAGTCACCCCAAGGTGATTGTAAATAAAGGTCATCAAGTATACTCTATTTTTTTTTTTTTTTTACTTATGAAGCACATTCGCTGTGGAAAGGCGCTATATAAAATAAAGATATTTCTACAGTTACTGTGAACCCAAAGCAGACATGAAGGATTCCAAACGCTTGTGTCTCGTCTCGTCTTTTTGCCTCTTTATTTATGGCTTCCTTTTGGATTATTTTGACAAAGAAACTCAAAAGCGAAGCTCCGGGGTCCGAACCCGAGGCGAGTCCACGAGTGCCCGCCGTCTCGACTCCGCCACATGCTGCTCTCTGCTCTCTGTCGCTTTTTGATTTTCTCCTCAAACGTTACAGCAGTTAGAAATGGAAAAACGGGGGCTTGTAGCTGCTGAAGAGCCTGGAGACGGACTTCTGCTTGCGCTTCTCCTTGATGATGGGGACCCACACCAGTCCGGTGACAAAAACGATCAGCCCGAGGGACAGGAATCCGGGCCCGAAGATCATGGTGGCCCTCTCGTATTTTTTGGCAAAATGCAAGCCTGTCAGGATGACTCCGCACAGAAGGATGGCTCCGCCGATGGACATGACCACGATGGGCTTGTGGTAGGTCTCCCAGGCGCTGCGGGACTCGGTGGTCCACAGGGACTCGCTCCTGGACAAGCTGAAGACCGTGCTCTCGGTCTGAAAGGTCAGCAGGTCCTTGGACTGCGAGCGCGACTGCTCTCCGAGGCCGATGCTCTCCAAGTTTATTTCCATCCTGGGCTGAGCTGCCTGTCCGTCCTGTGAGGGAGGAGCAAAGGGAGAAGGACGTGAGAGACACGAGAGAGACGGCGGCGCGGCGGGCACTCGTGAGGAGATGGGCTCAAATTGTTGGAAACGGACAGTCGCGAATAAGTGAAGACCCCTCACTCCAAGAGCAAATTCCAGTTGGTTTACTGTGCTGACCGCTCCATTAACAACACCACAGCCCACCTACGCTTGGCACAGCTGGAGAGTCGAGACCAATGATCCATCTAAAAGGAGCTGGTACTGCCCGTTTACGGCCGATTTCTCTCATCCCCCTCAGAATTACGAGTGGCGCTGAACACTACACAAGTGGAGCCCCCCCAGTTGGCACAAAGCACCACCCCGCAAGCAACTGGTATTTTGTGGTCTTTTGTGGTATTACAGCTGCATGACAAGTGGGGTGACTGGCATAATAAAAGGAGGTGACTGACATGATAAGAGGGGGTGACTGGCATGATAAAGGGGGTAACTGGCATAAAGGAAGAGGTTGACTGGCATGATGGGGTGACTGGCATAATAAAGGGGGTGACTGGCATAAGGGAGGAGTTTGAGTGGCCTGATGGGGTGACTGGCATAATAAAGGGGGTAACTGGCATAAAGGAAGAGGTTGACTGGCATGATAAGGGGTGACTGGCATGATAAGGGAGGTGGGTGACTGGCATAATAAAAGGGGTGACTGACATGATAACGGGGGTGACTGGCATAAGGGAAGAGGTTGACTGGCATGATGGGGTGACAGGCATGATAAGGGGGTGACTGGCATAATAAAAGGGGGGGTGATTGGCATGATGACAGCTGCATGGCACCCAGAAGAAAGGCATACGGCCACTGGGCTTTATTGAGCGTCGCTCGGGCTTTTCGTTTTGTGTGACTTTTTCCCTTCAAGAGGATCGCAGGTGAAAAGAATATTTTTAGCTAACCGCCGGTGCCAGCGACTGGTGACAGGCGCCCGAGCTCTGAATTAAACTCGGAAATGCAGCGCGTATTCCAGCATAATGAGCTCGAAATTATCATCATTGTGCAAATGTCAAAGACGTGCAAACGTCTTATTATCAGGAGTCTTCGTGCCGCCTGATCCTTACTTGGAGACGAGGCAGAGGTTCATAAGGGAACACTCCACCCCAACACGACCATTTCATGTTATATTACAAAACAGGTTCAAAAATATTAATAATGAGGATGATGATGATGATGGGCTCACGGCTCCAGAGTTCAAGGGTCAAATACCAGGTCGTCACAGCATAGACTACCACGTTCTCCCTGTGTCCGCGTGGACTTTTCTCTGAGAATTTCGGTTTTCCACCCTCTGAAGATGTGCAGGTCAGGCTAATTGGCAATTCTAAGCTGTCTCGGTGGGACAGCGTGACCTGTAGGGGGCGCTTGTGAGCAAGATCCAAACCAAACAAGCCAAGAGGAGGCAAACAATGTAAATGGAGAGGGTCTTATTAAAAGGTACAAAACCAACAACCACCAGCTGTGCCACCCATCTAGGTAATCAACGCAGACCTCCGCGTTAACGTTTGCAGTGCGCTGTCTTTTAGAAGGCATTGGATGGCACATAGTAATAAAGTGCATTAGTCATTCCATTAGATGGTGCACCACAAAAAATTGTAGCAATAAAATGCATTGCATTTTTCATTCCAACAGATGGCACAAACATTTGTAGTAATGAAATGAAATATTTCAGCTAATGTTTGAGATGCACCATTTGTTGGAATGATAAAATGCAATACACTTGCCTCTGCTATATGCCATTCGGTAGGTTATTCGTGAAAACAAGACAAGTCTAACTGCAGCCCACAATAGGCACAACGTAGGTCACATAATGTCCACAACATCACAGGACACCCACAGCGTCACTTATGAAACACTGTTTGAGTCAGATACCCCCCACCTAATCCTAACTGTAGTCTACGGGTGTTTCATGACCGACATTGGGGGTGTTACGTGACTGACCTCATAGGTACTGCAGGGTTAATTTTTGTGATGTACCATCTGTTGGAATGAGAAATGCAATGTATTTTAATACTACAAATGTTGGATGAACCATCTGTTGGAATGACAAAAAAAAAATCAACTGAACACAAATACAAAATGTAATAAAGTCCATTAAAAGGAAGAATATGCAGGTATGTTTTCATTTGCCATTTTTAAAACCCCCCTCTCTGGCTTTTCTAATATTTTAGGAATATAAACAGAAAGTATGGAAGATTCTTTTTTTATTTCAAAATGAATTGCAACCAAACGCTGTGTAACGCATGAGGTATCTTTCATTTTGTGGCGGTTTACCGAGTCAACATTAAAAACGGATCGACTAAATGACCGACTGATCGCCAGTGCGGCACTGCCTGTGAATTCGTGTCCGGAGATCGTAGTATGTTGTTGCAGCTCCCAGTGCGTTGCATTTCATTTCAAGACCAATCAGCCAAATATGATTGCTAGCAAATGACCAATCAGCATCAAGAGGTGGGGCAAGGGGCGTCAACAGTTCGGTAGAAGGACGTGTGCGCTTCACTTGATTTGTGGGTCGTGCGGCTCATGCGCAGCTCAGAGTTGTGGCTGTGCGTCCCGGACACGAGTACATGAAAATGTAAAAAGCTGCCCATGATGATAGCACGAGGTGGCGACTTAAATTCAAGAAACTCCGAATTCATCAACAGGAGTCTGCATGTGAGGCGCTCCATGGACGAAGGTTTACATCCGGGCTACCGACGATTCACCAATCAAAAGTGAGGACTCGCTAGGACCCGCCCTCTCCGCTTTGACGAGTGAAAGTGACAGGTCTCATTGCGGGGCTTATCTTGTGTGCGGAGTAAATAAATGAAGAAATTATTAAATACATATAGAAATAGAAATCAAAATGTATACTCGCGTTCCATGCTGTTATGTTTTGTTTATTTTCACATTTCACGCTCTTTTGTTCATTACTTTTGTCCGAAATTGGCCTGCACCACCACCTGTCTGTACTTCAACGTTATTTTAACGGTATTTGTGTTTGCATTTAAATTGCCGGTATCTGACCGAGTAATCCACCTGCAAATAACGGTTCTGTAAAGGCGCTATAGTGGGCGGCGTGACTGTTGGGTGAACCACCGCTCGACGTTTCTTTCTTTGAAGTTTTATCTGCCTGTGAAGTTGGCTCCCAATATGTGAAAAAAACAGAACTCTTTAATGTCCAGTAGGCGACCCCGCGGGATACGACAGATCAAGACCACCGGAGCCCAGTCGGGATGACCACATACCAGAAGCCCCCCTTACATTTCACATATCTGTTGGGACCTTCACGTGGAGGGTTCTGTTGGGAACCAAAAATGCCCCCTTCACCCCGCAACCCTCTGAAGATGCACTTTGGCGCCTCCATTATTAAGAGTGCCATCCTTTGCCCAGTGGGCACGAGATGCCAGAACAGCGTCGGGCACACAGTCACCAAACGTTCTTACACGAGCTCTGTGGAGTTTGCGGAGACCCCCGAAACATTTATAGGTGAAGGTCCAAGAGCACATGAGGTGTCGTAGACCACCGTGACATTGCCAAACCGGCTTAAACCAGTTCGGGGGGCTCGGTCAGCCGGAGCCTCTCCAGGCAACACCGGGCGCAAGTCAGCTAAGGAGTGCAGGACGGGGGGCTACAGTCTATTGAAGGGTCCACATCCGCACTCCCATGTTTGTGGAAGAAATCGAAAGCCCACACGGGGAGAAGGTGAAGACCCCCCAAGGACAACGAGCGGGTCGCGAGACAAAAAAAAAAAAAAAAGAAAAAGATTTGGGCCGAAGTGGCTCGTTGGAGTGCAGCCTGGCAGACTTCAGTCGTCGGGGGTGGAGGGGACACCGGGTGGGCAGCTCGTGAAAGTACAGGCAGGCTTTACAAACACGGAGGGGTCTGGACGAGTAACGCGGGGGTCGAGGCGGGCGGCACTCACCTGGGCGCGGCTCGCGATGCTCTCTTAGCTGCTCGGCGGCTCCTACATCGCCTGCTCTGCGCTTCGTGCTCAACTGCGGAGCACCAAGTAGAAGAAGCGGACGGGATACACCCAGCCCAGACCACCCGAACCCCCCCGACATCCGCACTAATCACGTGCTAAGTGCTATCCCACTCATAAAGAAAACGAAGCCCCAAGAGAGGATCTGGAAGCCAATCGCTCGCACAGGTTGGTCTCGGAGACCCACAAGATGTCGTGTGTGTGTGTGTGTGGGGGGGAGGGGGGGGGGGTTTGGGGGTCTTCTTACCACCAGAAATGTCATAATGAAAGCGGCTACTGACTGAAACCGGTGCAGGCATTGCCAGTAATCGATTGGCAGTCGCTCATTGGATAGCAGGACCCGCACTCGCTGATTATAACGAATCCTGGCGGGTGAACGGCGAGGGGGCCACGAAATGCCACCCTTGCTTTGTCAACCCGCCGAATGTCCAAAACGACACGACACGACAATATGTCACGCCATTCTCACATCCACTAACATCTACTGAGGGGCGTGGGGGTGCAGAGCCTGTCCCTGCAGCCCTGGTGAAAGGCAGGAAGCCTCCACACACACACACACACCGGACCCTTAACCTAAAGGTGCACATCATTCTTGAATGTTGGAGGAAAACGTAAGGAAAATCCTCAAAGACACCAGCAGAACACACAAACTCCACACAGGGCATCATCACCCCACCGTGCCACCCACATCACAAGATGGTGGCTTTGAGTCAGAAGTTTTGTGTCATTGATCAACCTGAAAAAAGCCGAACGGAGTCCATCTTCACAGTCCGCTTATCCGACTGGTCTCGGAACTCGGAGGACCCGGAGAAGAAGGGGCAGAGGGGACTGCACTCCTTTAATGTGGGCACTGACCTCCTTTATGAGTTCTACAACTCTGGGATGGCCAGTAACATCACTTCAAGAGAGGACCACCGACATCAACAAGCCGATTACAAGGGCAGGCCCAGTTATAGGGGGCAGTCCGGACCCCCAGGACGTACTAGTGAAGGAGAGAACTGGGTGCCATTATCGACAATGCAGCACCTCCTCGACTTTCAGCCATTGAGTGGTTCAGCAGAGGTGTATAGCGCCTCACTGTGGCTGCTGATGTAGATGTTTTTCTTTTTTAGATTTGCCTCCTTTTTAGTCTCTCTGGTGTGCGTGTATTTATTTAACTATTTATTTAAAAAGGGCCGAGTGCCAGCTCTGAAACTAGAGAGCTGTGCCAGTTCGGCTCGAGTCCCGTTGAACACCAGAAGTGATTTCACTCCGCCGGACCCTTCAGCAACAAAGACCCTTAATCTGCAATTGCCCTGTCTTGGGTATGCCATGCAAAGGGCCTGAATCCTTGTGTCAGTGGGACATTTCAGACTTTTATTTTTAATAATTCTGTAAAAACACCTAAAATCCCGTCTTTGGTTTGTCACGCTGGGGGTCTGCAGACTTTGTGAAGGCGCTACATGTTAAAGATGTCCGGTCTGTCCAGGAGCCTTTCGAAAGCCCAGACAGCCAACTTCACGTCCACAGAACTCGTCACAGAATGTCAAGCGAGGGTTCAACGCGGATTGACATAAAGTGTGTGTGTGTGTGGGGGGGGGGGGTCCTGAAAATCATGATACCCCCGTGTTGAACTTTGGCACAAACCTTCTGGAAAATCTTTTGACCATGACAGTACAACAATGCCGAACCTGCACGGCGCTTTTTCATCTCCAGTTTTAAAATGAACGAACAGAAAACGAGGGCCCTTCGGACAAACCAGTGAGATCTGTGAAGAGCGAAGCGGACCATCAAAAAAATCCCTGAGACTGGAAAAAGCCCAACTCCCCCATTTTACTACGATAGAGTGCGCTTCACACTATCGGTCCATCAATACGATACTCTTCACATGATCTATCACGTATATAGTGCCTTTACTTTATCTCTTGATTATGTAATGTGTGAGCCCCCAAACCCCCCGCCCGGCTCTGCTCGTCTCACTCGCAGGAGACTTCTGACGTCACGAGGAGGACCGCGACTCGCAGGCGGCGGCTCTCTCAAATCTCTGGGCGGACGCTGCCCTCTGGTGTCCACTAGCGGTAAAGCAGCTTCAGCATTTCTGTGACTCGTGCGCGTCGCTCACTAACCGAGTGGCTGAGGTTTAGAGCATTTTGTAACGAGACCCCGGACTGACGTGCTCTCCATTATGAGGACCTCCACGGATGTCTGCTAAATTCAGACATCTAAAACGTTAGGTCCGATATCAGACTGACGACCACGCTCGGACGGTGAACCTCTGCTGCCGCCGCCGCCCACCTGATCACACCTCCAGACGCACGTGTCCAACTGGCGATCCTCAGGCTTCGGCAGTTTAAAGTCCATTTGTTGAGACGTGCAGCTCCAGCCCACCCACCCACAGTTAAGCTTTAGTTGTCTTGGCGTCCAGACACCTCGTCTACAATGGCAACAGGATGACCGCCCGCACAACGCGGACAGGCATACAGGGGGTGAGGGGTCTCTGAGAGTGGCATCACTAAAATAAATAAATAAATAAATAAATAAAGGCCCCCCTGCCAAGTAAGTTCAGGTCGGCTGTCCGACTCCCCGGTCATCTCGCAGCGAAGAGGAGGAGCACCGGAGACATGCCGGTCAGGGTCTAAGGGTGATGTGCCGCTCTTTGAGACCCTTTTACCACCCTGGGACGGCAAGATTATAAATACGCGCTTCCGACCCCCAGTGCGGCAGCAAAAACAAAAGAGAATGAATGACAACACTAGACCCCTACTAGCCACACCATACGAACGGAGAAGCAGAATAAACTAGCAGTGTGATATTGAATACTTCACAACACACTAAGAAATAAGCCCACCATCTACAAAAGTCCCACTTTGCAGCCGCGCACTCCCCGTACAGGCGAATTACAACACAAAGCCCTCCGCTAATTGAACACCAAATAACAACACGTGAGAGGAAAAAAACGGGGCTCTTCTAAATGTCCATCTGGGGAAATCCTGCACTTTAATGTCAGTTAATGCGGGGGTCACACCAGGGCACACCCATCTTCCAGCGCCATGTCAGGCCCTCTTCCTTGCTCTCCATAACACAGTTAGATGGTCCTCTGTGTTGCCAGGTCCTGTCGCCTGCCATGAAGATGAACCCGGGGAGGCTACCTGATGGTTTCCACAGGCAATGATGTTCTCTCCCTGCCGCTGCACCTTCACCGTCTGCTCAGCCCCTCGCCGTTTAGCTTTCATTGGCCCACAAAGTCAGGTAAGCTGCAGGTCTCTAATATATAAATTCAGATTCTCCACTGTGACGATTAAAGTGTCCAACCAGGCAATGTCCCCAAAGACATGTGACAACTGGCACAGTGAAATGCCCCCTCCATCGAGTTGTACCCAGTGGAGTCCTAAGCTGTTCAGCGACATGTCTGCCTTAACGGCATGGGGGCACTGCATGCCACGCCCAGCAGATGGCGCTGTCTGGGTGAAGATCAATGAACGCCCCTCAGTAACAACACAGCGGCTCTCAGACTCAGTTTGCCCCTCCCTTGGAGTTTTTCTCGGTGTTAATGTGAGTTTGTCTTTGGTGGGGGGAATCCTGCTTGAAGTTACAAGGGAAGGCAGGGGGTCTCATTTGGAGCTTCTCTCTGTGTAAGTGTAGGCAGGGTCCCCCCCCCCCCAAGCTACGGCCTACTTGTGTCAGGCAGCCCACCATCTGACAGCCACACAAATGTTGACAGCAAACTCTTCCTGGTCGTCACATTCGAGATTCTCCATTTGTCCACGAGCGGCTCAGTGCAGTTTCCTATCCAGAAGTCTTTCTTTGGAGAGTAAGTGGAGGTCTCGTTGTGTAGGGGACCACTGGTCTGTTTCTGGCCCTTGGACCCTCCATACCTTCGCTCAGGTGGGCTCAGCTTTTCAGCTCCAGAGACCCTTTCAGTGACTCATTGGTTTGTTTTTTGTCACTCAGTTGGGGCGAGTAGTCATCTCACTATCACAGAGCACTCCTGTTACTTCTGTACAGTTTGAATTTGCACTCCGCCCGCCCGGTGCCCATGAAATAAGTAACTGAAATATCGCACTGGCCCAAGTATTCTGACCCCTTACTTTGGCAGCCACTCCACCCTGCAGTCTTTCTGGGTTTTACACCACAACCCTACATTTGGAGGTTTTCTGCTCTCCTTCTCTGCAGATCCCCTCAAATGGAGGCCGCTGTGCTCCAGAAGCCTCCCCACATCTGCCCCTCGACACAGTCCTGTCTCTAAGCCCTGCAGGCAATTCCTGGGACCTCCTGGCTTGATTTCTGCTCACCTGTGGGACCTTCTAGAAACAGGTTGGCTCCTCGGGTCTAATCAATTAGATTGAACACATGGGGACTCCAAACAAGGCGTAGAAACATCTCAACGATGGCCAATGGACTGGCTTGACCCTGTGCCGACACTAAGGGTCTGCAGAAATTTCTCAAATCCCATTTCCACTTTGTCATGTTGGGGTTTTGAGTGTTGCTGGATGAGGGAAATCATGAAACGAAACGATTTTAACAAAAGGCTGTGACAGAATATGAAAAAAGTTTAGGGGTCCGCATACTCTCTGAAAAGTGAAGGGGTCTTCATACTGAGTGAAGGTGCTGTATATTTATGTAAGGATTAAGCGCATGCACGGCGTTTCCCATCATGACTGGCCAGTCAGTTACCTCTTGTGTAACGACTTGCACGCAGAAGGTGTGCCCGAATGTCTTGATGCCAGTGGCAGTGGCCCTGAACAGTGGTGTGAGAAGAACGAACGTGAAGCATTGCGGGGCTCTTTAATGACCCCGTGTTCCTTTCTGTGGCAGTGGGTGCTTTAAATATCCTGAACAGAAAAGGCAGATGGGTGCCAGCCTTGTTCTTCGCCACCCTCTGTAAAGCCAAGCGGGTGCCGTGCCAGGAGGTGAGGATGCTGCGCTCTTGGAGAAAGTGCCCGGAGCAGATATTGGTGCTCGTCTTCAACTCCATGCCGGCGTCCCCCAAATCATTAGGCGAGTATTCCACTATGGAGAGGGTTTGCTTTAATTGACGATTTTTTTTTCGTGCATACGCCCACCCGGAGGGCCCGACCCCGGTCTACTTACGCCGTTTTCGTGTTTCTCTGAATGAACGCCAGCAGCCCTTAGCGAGTGACGGAGAGCGCAATGAGCACAATTGGCCACTGGAGGGCAGCATGTAACCGTAGTGCTATTTTCTTGCAGGCTAATGAGGCGCTAATAAGATTACAGCTAAATCGACGTTTTACGGTGGTAAAAATCCTTAAATTAGTAAAGCGTTATTGAAAGGAGTCTTTGGCCAAAATGGGAGATGAAGGGGGAGATGAAGGGGGAGACGATTTGGTCCTGCAGTGACATATCGTACAATTGCAGGTTCTTTGACTTGTGTTTGTCCAAGTCCTCTCTGCGCAGGTGGCGGGTCTATCCCGTTTAATTACGTCACTCTTGAACCCTAATCTCGAAGGCTCTTGCAGGTTTCCGGGGCTCTTAAAATACCCAATACTCAAAATTCAAACTCTTAGGCCTGATGGGGCGGCTGACAGACCACCCTCTGAGTAAGCCGCGTGTGTGCCCCTGAGGTCAATTGGCCAGGATCGCGAAAGTCGTACAAATCCCAAGTCAATTATTCGGAGGTCGTCATCTGCTCCCCGGGACCCAAAGCAAGTGATTTAATAAAAGATAAAAGACACCAAATTGCGGCAATCGAGGCTTTTTAATAATCAACTTACTGCAGATGATGGGATGCGCACGCGTACAAGCGGGTGACCGAATTCTTAGTTTTTCATGTTTTTAAACGCCCGGCCCTTCAAATTGACCATATGTGGCGGGTGCTGTCATTCAGGGCAGAAGTGCTAAAAACTCCTGAAGTTTATGGAGGAACATCACGGACAAAATGAAATAATTAAATGCGCAAATAAACAAAGTAAGAGCGAAATGTGACAAAAAATAAGTAATAAAAACATGAAACGACAGTCTAAATAATCCAATGTGTTTTGTTATTGTGTGTTTCTTTACTTATTTCTTCATCTATTTATTTCTGTGATGCCGCACGCAATATGACATACGCCTTGAAATGAATAACTGTCACTTTCACTCGTCAACGCTGAGAGGGCGGGCTCTATGAATCCTGTGTTCTGATTGGCAGATCGTCGGCCGACTTAAACATCAAGCGCCCCACTCCTAGTGATGAGTTCGGAGTTTCTTGATTAAAAGTCACCGCTTAGCACAGGAGATAGAGTGAGCGAGAGTATGTGTGTGTGTGTGATGGGCTGTCGCCCTGTCCAAGGGTCGCGTTCGGGGAGTTGAAGTAGGATTAAGCTTGAAAATCCCAACCTGGTACTTTCTAGTAATGGGTGATTCCTGAACGATTTATTCTTTTTGAACGACCCTTATTCTGTGAATCAGACAATTGGTGTCTTGGAGTCACCAATTCCTGAAGATGCGCAACCCCCCCATATCTGATAGTCCACCAAAGTTCTCCTCTGAAAAGACCACCACACAACCCCAGTTCGATCCACGCCACCGCCATCTCAGGGAGAGTAGCAGCTGTAAAGGGTAAACTCCTGAGTGAATTCCCCAGCAGTCCAGGAAATTCTGCAGTGCGGTTCTGGGATTCATGACAACTTCCCATGGGCGGCACTGCCACTTCTAAAGGAAAAGGGAATTCTCAGTCAGGAGCTTCCTCGGTTTGATGTTGGCTCTTTCTGAGCAATCTGGACAAAGACTAGGGCCGCCACTTCACATTCTGGTCCCACTGGTCACTGACCATGATGATCCCTGACTGGGGGGACTCGCACAGTTGGTGACGTACGACTGCGAAAGTGAGGCGGCAGGGCCGGGTGGGCGTTCTCTTGTGCTGGTTCGTGGTGGAGATGGAAGTCCATCATGAGTGGCTCCCACTTCCCTGCTGCATCAGATTTCCCGGCACACAGGCTTGGAGCGGAGCAGCTGGAGATCCTGCCTGAATTCAAAGCAGGGCCGCCGCAGTGAAGAGAAAAAAACATCAAATCAGAGCAGCGGCGAGTCGGGCGCGGAATACGCAATGTAGACGGCCTTGGTGCGGGGGTGGGGGGGTGCTACTGTCCCGGTCCACGGGGCTCACCTACAGCAGGACAGGTAAAGGAGGGGGTCTTGTAGATGGTGCCCTATGCCAGCCCCCTTCCTCACCTGATACTTAAGATGCAGGCGGGGATGCACGTGAGCTGAGACGCTGACTACAACGAAGAGACCATCGAGGGCGCACTTCTGCTCGGCTCTGCCCGCTGCTTGATGTCACCCCGTGTGTTGCTGTCTGTCTTTGCCCTCCCTCCTGTGTGTGTGTGCACGAGTGCGACCTGCCGATTAGCCGAGTGCCCCCCATAACGTCCTGAGATGTGACAGGAGCAGCAAGGAGTAGACGCCAGGCTTCAGAGACCACCGCTTACAGGCCGACCCTCGGACTGCTGCGCGTGCGTGAGGTGCAACACTGGGGAAGGAATCAGGAAAGCACAGTGAGAAGATGAACTACTGGGGGGCAACTAAAAATAAGGCTTGGGGGGCCGAGGCACGTGACATCACACAGAGAGGACAAAGAGGCCAGGAAGTCGGGCCAGAGTCACACTTAGTGGTCCACACCGCCAAGGAGCTCAAGGGCTGTGCGTGGGGCGTTAGACAGACAGATAGTACCCATCAGTCCAAAACGTGTATTATATAGTGCCTTTCACATTATGTATAATACTGTTCACATCACTCAGTCTGTAAGGTGGTGCCCTCTGTTATCTATATTATATAGTGCCTTTCACATCTACTTATTATATAGTGCCTTGCATGTCGGTCTTATCATCTGTAGTGTATAGCGCCTTTAATACGTGTCTGTATTCTTCAGTTCCCTTCCTATCTCTCTACTCAGCACACTCTAGGGGTCTTCGCGCTGATGACTGCAGGGGGGTCTTAGGTGTGGCGGCTATGCTAAGTCCTCCTCCTCCCTAACGTCATTTCTTTTCTTGTCGCCGTCTGCTCAGTTGTTGCTGCTTGGCCTTCTTTCTTTATGTTTTTTACTTTTCTTCGTTTTCTTTATTTGTCACAGAGTTCGCTCTGAGAGACGCTCTGTGAAGTATTGAATGACAGAAGTTTTTGGGGCCTTAAAGGGGTGCATTGCCTGCTCTGGTGGGCTATCTTCTTTTTCTACTGCCCCATCATTTAATTTTGAAGACCACGATGTTGGGGGTGCATTGGCATGAGCGCCTTGACCTAAGAAAGGTGCTATAGAAATAAAATGTATTATTATTGGGGGGCTGGTCCCACTGATGAGGGGCGACCTCCAGTAAAGTCAAGCTCATTCAGTTACTCATTTTGAGTTTGAAATGAGTGGCGACAGCCGGGGGTGCCAGTGACTTTGAGGTGGGCTTGTGTGCCAGCTGTTGGGTCCACCATATTTGGCCCCAGCCTTTTCCAGTGGTCCTCCATGATGGACGGCCGCTCTTTCTACGGTTGATTCTACCGAAGCTGCTGTGGTCGTCTACTCGCTTGCTGCCATTACGGGGGTCTTAGAGAGGAGGTGACAAGTCTGGCGCTGCGCTTTCTGCCTGCGTGCACTTTGGCAGCCGAAGCCTCACCGTAAAACGCGTAACACCAGGAAATAAAAAAAAAAAAAAAGAGAAAGAGCAGAGCCCCCCGAGGCGCGGGGGCTTTTTGTTTTGAAGGCTGTAAACAAGTCGCATTTGTCTTTGGGCTGTCAGAGGCCTTTACACCTGGCGGAGCGGAGCAGAATCTCAATGTGGGGGTGGCAGGGAGACGCCATCAGTCATCTGCGGCCGAGTCGAGCAGGCGCTGCGTCTCGTGATGTGGGGGTGCTGACCACTGGAGCCGAGAGTGGAGGAAACTACTGGCCGGCCAGGACCCCCAGGTACTCAGGGGTCATCGGTCCCAGTTTTTGAGGGCACTTGCAGGATTACGCTCCTGTAAGCTTCACCAGTGTCATCAGGATTGTGAAAGTGGCCGCTCACAATGGCTGCCAGCCAAGGGCACACTGGTGCCACACCAGGCTCAGGCTGCAAATGATTGCTGGAATGAAAGCCTAAAGGCTCGCCACCTCTTCTCTGCCTTTAAGACCCCCTCAAGTCCTCCAGCTGCTCAACAACATCCAAAGACATTTGAAGACCCCTTGAGCTTCTCTGCTGTCCGTGACTTCTGACCTGCTCTGTCTCCCCAGGCCCACCACCTCAGCACGGGACCCCATTCCTTCACTCTCTTCTCTTTCGAATACCTCACTGACCTCAGGTGTCTGCCATACTGACTCCGAGGAGTCTCATGGGCTCCTCATTCTGAAGAAGCCTTCTCTCCACCCATCTGCCCTCGAGAATGGCCATTCTGTCCAAGGCTTCAGAACACACAGCTCCCCTCAGTCTGGACTCCATGGGGGTCCCTCTGCCGAGACGATCCCAAGTGCCCTTAGGGATGCTTCTGGCATCGTGAGCCACTCCTTGCTTGTATTTTTCTGCCCTCAATGAAGTTGAAGTCCCACCTTCCTGACTGACCCCTTTGTGTCTGCTGCTCGGACTTCTCGTCTTCTTCACAGATCTGCCTCATGGATCAGCGTTGTGTCTTCTTCTCTTTCCTCTCTATGTCTGATTCTTAGGTACTGGGATTTTGTCTCTTGGCTTCCTCCACCATGCCTATGATGATGATGATGATGAGATCTTCCTCTCATTTCCCTTCTTACCAGCCACAGGCTTCAGTTCAAGATCTCTAGCTGTCTCTCTGGCATCTCATCCTGGATGAATGCTCAGCACCTTGAACTGAACCTTTTCAAAGTCGGATATCCTGCACTTGTCTTCTCATTCTCTGGCCTCACATTTGTCCCTCAGCATTGCTCTTGGGGACATCACTTCTTCAGCATCCAGAATCTTGGTAGGTCTCTGGACTTCTCACCTTCATTCATCAAACAAATCTCTTCAGTGACCACTCCTGCTGTTTCTTTCTTCACATTATCCTGAGGATTTGACCTTCCTCACCAGTTATGCCACTCAGCTCCTTGTTCAGGCTCTGGTGGTCTCTTGGCTGGACTCTCTCCTGGTGAGACCTCCTTCGACTGCTCTCAGACCTCTCCAGATGTGCCCTGGTCCTCATTTCACTCCTGCCACTCCTCAGCTTTGGTGTCTCCACTGGCGTCCAGTTCAAAATCCTCATCTTGGCCTACAGTCCTCTGAGTGGTTCTGCTCTCCAGATGTCCCTTCAAAAAGTCTTCACTCTGCTTCTGCCCACCGATGACCAAACGTGCCAGGACTGGACAAAGCTTCTCACCTCTTACTCTAAAGCTGTGGAATGATCTCCTGCTTGCACCTTCTAATCCAGGGGTGTCGAACCCCAGTCCTGGAGGGCCGCAGTTGCTGCAGGATTTCACTCTAACCATCTTCTTCATTAGTGACCAGTTTTTGCAGCTAATTAACTTCTTTTGCCTTCGTTTTAATTAACTTGACTCAGACCCCTTAGTTGTTTTTGTCCTTCATTAGTAGCCAAACAGTAATGAGACACAAAACAAGCTGCCACATCACCAGCTACCCACATTATCTGAACACAGAGAAAGGCGAGGGTTTCAGTGAGGCTGATCTCTGAGGTCACCAAAACATTCTGATGGTGTTCTTAGAAAAAAGAGAAAATCAACAGTTTTGGAAATGTCTGCTGTGGCAGAACGAGAGCAGCAACGAGCCGTGGAATTAAATGATGGATTTAATTAACAGCAAGAATTGGCTTCTCATTAAGGAACTGGTTGGAGTGAAATTGGTTGGAGTTTGAAGCCCCGGTTTAGCTGGTCATCTGTCGGCTCATTTCACGCCTCATTTCTGTTTGGATGTCATTTAATGAAGAAAGGAATCAATTCAGAGGAAAGAATCCTTAAGAACAGGGCTATTAAAATGAAGGGAAAAAGAAGTTAATTAGCTGGGAAAGCTGGTTACTGATTAGGAAAAGGGTGAGAATGAAAACCTGCAGCCACTGTGGCCCTCCAGGCCCGGAGTTCGACACCCCTGTTCTAATCATTCTTGTACGTATTTTAACTTGTTTGGTAAGTCGTCTTGGATAAAGGCATGTGATAAATAATAATACTAATAATAATAATATTACTAATACTGTACTATTGCACCTCCCTCTTTACTCCTCTTGAGCCTCCATAGTGAAACTTCTCCTAAAGCCACACCCTTTTCACCAGTTGCTCCACCCACAGCCACTCCTCTTACCAACACCCCAGACCCGTCTGCATCCCATTAATTATCTTACCTTTGGGGGCGGAGCCTATCCTTGCAACACAGAAGGGACCGAACACCCCCCACCCCCCAATAGAGGCAGGAGCATCTAAGTGTAGAGCTGGCCAAAATGATCAAACCATCGCTAGCTTTAAGCTCTCCTTTGATAATGTTGCTATTCCTACAAAGTGTGGTTGGGGGTTTGTGCTGGACACCTCATATCAGATTTTAAAGCTACGGAAGCCCCCCCAATAATACCACTAGATCAGAGTGCCCACCCTGAAGAGAATTACAAATCAGAATCCAAAGCTTTCTAGATGGGCCTCCAGGTTCTCTGACACTCCCAGGGCTCAGTAATGTCTCTTACTTACACTGTGGGGCTCTTATAACTGACCCCAGGCTCCAAGGTACCACTAAGACCCCCCCCTCATAACTTCTATAAATGCCCCCCTGCATTTTGTGTCTCTATTAACAGGAGCTGCCACCTGAACACCCCCAGGGGGTCTACAAATAGCCAAGCAGCTCCTTAAACTCACTGGTTCCTATTATGTGGCCCCCCTGGGATCTCTAAGCCCCCCAACCTCTCCAGACACTCTATTAACACTCCCAGATGATTTACAATGTCCTGCCTGATTCCATTAAACGCCACTCCAAGAATTCAGAGGCACGACATGAGACGTCTTATGGCGCCTTTACAGTGAGGCCTCAGTTTAAAGTTGCTTTGGAGTCACTGTGGCACTGGCGCGGGGGTCTCACAGATTCGGTGACCACCTTGTGAGTAACCCTCATGCATACGTGGCAAATGCACACAGAGATATGAGTTATAAGTGTGTAACATTTGAACACAGCGCAAGGGTCTTCATTTACACACAAACACAGCCTCTGTCACACACTGACAAGCATACCCCTTGGCATGGCCGGGCAAGTTCACCCACGTCTGCAGACCACGCACATACACCGTACAAACCCATTCGGCACACCCTGTAAACACACACAGATGTGCAGAGACCCCTACAAAGGCGCCCACATGTGCAGCACATCTGACACGCGTGTTCCTGCGTGCACGCACACACACACACACACACACTCCCTGTAGACAGGTGTGTTAAAACCTCCACAGAGGAGCCCACTCACTCAGGCATCCACACAAATGGACATGCGCCCACTTGACACTCACGTATCGATGCGTCCCACCCACGTGCAGGTGCACACACACTTTACACGTGTGTGTCAAGACCTCACACAGCCCCTCTCTAAGAGAGCCAATCTATTAAGTGGCCACTTAGGGTGCCGTCACCTGAGGGGGGCTGTTTATTAAAGTTAGGGGGTGCGCACTCTGGAATCCTAAACTCCTGCCAAGTGGTGCCATTTTGGTAACTGAAGGGGGTCCTCCCTCCTTGGTCCATGAAGTCTAACTACTGAATGCGCACTATGGACACTGGGGGGCATCATTTATGTAACCCAAGCGGTGTGTGTTCCAGACCTTTCTGCCACCCAAGTGCTATGGACACCGAGGGGGTCCGGCGCTGCTCTCTGGGCCCATTTGACTCCTACGTGTTCACACACACACTTGCAAGTCAATATGCTTCAGCCCCACAGGCAGGTGCACACACTTGCACACTTAACACAGGCGTGTGCCCCCTTATGCCACCCCTGTCTCACGCTCCCCTTGCACATCCTGTGCTGCTCACAGTGCCCACTCTCACCCACATTCCTGTTCAGAGTGCTCAGCGGGCGCCTCAGAGCGCCAGCCGCCTTTTCTTGGCTCCATTATTAATAGGCGACATCAATTATTCCCCTGGGTGAAGAGCCCCAGACAGGCCACCACTGAATTGATTTTTGCTCAGCCGCAGTGCACTAATAGTAAGGAGAAGGAGGCAGAGTATAAATCATGTCAGCCGTCGAGTAGCGGGGAGTCATTAAGTGCTTCAAATGAGCGCGTTGTGGAGAGCCTCCTTGCTAACTTTATAAAATAAACTTTGGCACCACGAAATTGGCATCTCATTAATTTGAAGAGGTCTGAGATGCCACTTCATTTATCGGCAGAAGCAGCCCATCCCAAGTTTAGACGTCCGTGAGGTGGGCTGCCATCTCGGAATCGGAGTCGCCTCCAGCAGCAGTGCTGCCCTCTAGTGGCTCACCTTTGCATCGTAGGAGCTGACTGACCACACGTGCATAGCCAGCCACTCCATGAAGGGTCAAAGTAAAGAAATCAAACAATCGACATGGCAGCCGGACGAACAGCTGACTTAATTAATAGTATAAGCAGCTCTCTGGGGGTCTTACATCAAACCCAACTCCGTAGATGTTGTTCTGCATTGTTCACAATCGCCCACCTGTGACTTGACCGACTCCGTCTCTTCACGCTCACTGCTGGCTGACGTAAGCAGGAATCGTGGGTAAGCGTTTACAGATAGTCCTTACACTTTGATTTCATTGATTATATTCAGCTAGTCAGTTTATTTCTGGGTCCTACTGTATATTTCATTTAATTTGTACGTTTTTGGTTTACGGGGAGCTGCACATTCAGATTACGATTGTGCCGTCACCATAAGCTACCAGTTAGGCTCTCAAGGGTGGACTTTAAGAAGTAGGCACAAGTGTTCAGCCCCTTTACTCAGTACTTCGGTACGCCATGGTGGTGCTGCTTTGGGTCTGATGCCACGAGCTTCACACACCTGGATTTGTGGGTTTTCTGCCACTCTCAGGCCCTGCTCTGTCAGGTTGGACGGAGGCCATTGGGGCACAGCTGAGATGTTCCATTAGGTTCACGTCTGGGCCTCTCCTGCGCTGTCCTTGCTTTGTCCTCTCTGGACTTTGCTCTGCTCAGCTCTCCCTCCACCTTGCCCGGTCCCCCAGTCCCTGTTGCTGCCCCCACCATGCTTGCCCGCTGGACGGGTGAGGTGGGGTGCCCGGTTTCCTCCAGACGTGACACTAATTTTGCCTTTTTGCCAACTCCAAAGGAGCTTTTCATGAGCTCAGCCAGAGTGACCACTGAGTTGCCCAACTGCTGCCATCTTCCATTTAAGAAGTGGAGGCCGCTGTGCTCTCGAGACCCTTCAGCGCTGCTGACATTTTGTGCCACCCTTCCCAGATCTATGCTTGATCACAATCCTGTCTTGAGGCTCTGCTGGCAGCTCCGACCACTTCATGGTTTGGCTTTTTGCTTATCAGGTGGACCTTCTTTCTCTAGACGGCTCTGTGCCGCTCCCAATTCTGTCCAATCCATTCAGTTGCCTGCAGGTGGGCTATAAACGAATGCAAACATCTAAGGGGTGACCAACGGAGCGGGATACCCCTGAGCACTCGTGTCAGTGGGACATTTCAGCTTTGTACTTTTAATAAATTTGCAAAAATTCTTGAAATCCCGTCTTTGCTTTGTCATCATCTCGGGGTGTTGAGTGTTGCTTGATGAGGGAAGAAACAAATGGAAACGATTTCAGCACGAGGCTGCAACGTGTGAAAAGTGGAGGGTCCGAATACGTCCTGACGACGCGGTAATAAACTCCACAGCTGACGTTCGCATGATTCCTGCTGTCCTGTTAAAACGACGACACATCAGAGAATTGCAAAGGAACGACAGTCGTAGGACTCATCTGTGGGTAGCAATTCAGTCCAAACTTGAAAGAACGCACCAGTGCAGCCAATGATCCGCAAAAAAGAGAAGCTGAGAGCGAATGATCGTTAGAAAAGTAGAATTCTGTTATGTACAAGGTACAGGTTTGACTGATTTCTTGAATATACAAAGGGACATAAATCTGTAAGTTTAATATTATGTTTTATATCCTGTCTAAGACAATTCCAATCATGAACTGTACAAAACAAGTAATAAATCCACCTTAATTAAAGGGCAGGCGTCTGTGTGTCTGTAATGTGCCACTAGCTGTGCTGCCCATCTAAGACGGGATGACATCTCATCCATCCATCCATTATCCAACCCGCTACATCCTAACTACAGGGTCACGGGGGTCTGCTGGAGCCAATCCCAGCTAACACAGGGCGCAAAGCAGGAAACAAACCCCGGGCAGGGCACCAGCCCACTGCAGGGATAACATCTACCTAATCGCTAAGGTTTGCACTGCATTATTGATTGGAATGTGTTTTGTAATGCACATAGTAACAAAATGCATTGTACTCGACATTCCAACAGATGGCGCACCACAAACATTTGTAGCAATAAAATGCATTGCATTTGTCACTCCAACATGTGGTGCATTGCAAACATTAGCACAGCTTTTACAAGTCCCCTTTAGCAGAGACCTTAGCCTTCATTTTCACCTTTTGTCCACATCACCCGACGCTTTTAACCCACAAAATAGGCAGAAACGTCTGAAAATGCCGGCCGGTGCAGACTTTTCAAATCATATGTCTGGCATTCTTCCGGGACTGCCTTTAGGACTGCAGGGGGCACAGTCTTCACTTTTCCCCGCACTGATGGTGCCTATGGGTGGTCCAACCTGAAATTTAGCAGCACCTTTTAGACGGTCGGGCTGTTCGTGCTTCTCAAATGATCCAAAATAGAAGTCTGGTCTGGTGCCCCCCGTCCTGAGCTGATTACCAATAGAGTAACAGTGGACGGGCATCAATAAGACACCGCAAATCACCCGCTGTATGCAGGAGGCCCACTCTGCAGGATCAGCATTGGGGAAATAAAAAAAACAAAGGAAAGGAAGGTGGGGGGCTATTGGGGATTGATGAGGCACCCCTCAGGAGTGAAGCGGTGTTAACCATCGAGCACGAGCTGTGCTGAAGATCTTTAATTAAATCCACAGTCGAGAGGTTTAAGGGGCCGCCAGGATAGAAGTTAATTCATCTTTAGTCGGGAGCCCCTGTTAAAGGCCCAGGAATACGTGCCCCTCTCAGCTCCTCTTCTCACTCCTGCTTTCACTTTTCCCTCCTGGTTGCCATTTCTTCTCAAATCCTCCCAGTGACCGGATTCCTCCTGGCACTCTCATATCACTCCTTTATTCACTCCACCTTTCTACTTGCGCTCCTCCTCCTCTTTCCTCACCTCTCTGGCACTGCTGCCCCACATTCTCAACAGTTTGTCCATCTCACTCCATTCACTCCTTGGTTGTTCTTTGTTTCAGTTAAGAAAGAAAGAAAGAAAGAAAGAAAGAAAGAAAGAAAGAAAGAAAGAAAGAAAGAAAGGGTGCACAGCGGTGACAGCCTGATGTGTGACAGAACACCTGCAGGACACTCTGTACGGTGACAAACCTGTGAAGAATAACCAAGTGAGGAGTATGGAAATGTCAAAGAAGTGGAGACGTGTGCTCCACCAAGGAGTGAGCAGTGAAGAGCTCAGGGAGTGCTCACACTTTCTCACTGTTGTTTCTGGCTCACTTTCTCTCTCTTTCACTCTCTCAGTAGGATCTAAGACTCCAGTTGGCAATCTCTTCTGCCACCTACTGGCCTGGCTGCCCCAGTGACTTTAAATTATGTGACTGTCGCCCCCTGGTGGTCTCCCTGGCCCCATCAAGCCATTTCCTGCAGTTCCTTTCTCAGCCTGAGACACCCCTGAGTTTGGACTCCCCCATAGACTGCTTTTTCACAGTCATGACTGATTGATCGTAGACAGAATTATGAATTTGAATGATGACTTTGTGCTTTCTTAATTCCTGCCAATGCCCGGTCAGCCCTGGCACACACACACAAATATAGAAGACCAACTGACTGGAATATTTTATATTTTTATACTCCATTTGATTAAAAAGCTCATGGCATAACAAAAGCCCATCACACCAGGCGATACATCCATAGAAATATACGATGCTCGGACTTAATTATTTTTGAAAGAGAGTTTTTAAAATTGGCGTCCCACCCAGGGTGGGTTCCTGCCTTATATCTGATGCCTCACCTATTCAGGCGCACAGAGAAAATCCCACATGAGCATAAGGAGAACAAGCCAGAGAGCTAGGCCAGCACCCAGAGAGACAGAGCCGAGTGTAGCTCCGTCCTTCCATTATCAGTGCCCACTTTCTCCATTTCTTCACAAACCCAGCCCTCTGGAGCTGAGAGGCAGCCTATGAGAGAGTACCGCAGATTAGAAAGTTCTACTAAAAGTCCAGCCTTCCATTATTAGCACCCACTTTGTCCATTTCTGGATGCCCATGCCCCCCTAGCAGTTTTAAACACAATCTTAACAGGGCATCTTTCATAAAGGACCCCAGGAAAGTCAAATTGTATAAAGTGCATCCCACTGCTACCACCAATTTCATGCTACAAAATTTGATAGGGCAGGAGGATGAACTCTGATCTCTGGATAAGACCTCAATGTGGGAAAAGATGTGTTTGAATACAGGAAGGAAAAGAATCATCTGAATGAGTGCAGAACTTACAAACTCCACAGTGAAGGCCTAAAAGGTTAGAAATGAACCCGCGTCCACACGCAGTGAGATGGACCCGAGTTTGAATTCTACTCTTATTAGTCTTTGAGGGCTACACTCATGCGAGTTCTCTTGTCCAAGTTTAGGTTATTAGTTGTTGTGTGAGTGGAGGTCACCCTGCACACCTGGAGAGTCACACTGTACACACCGCATCCCACTGCTGCCACCAATTTGATGCTACATAACTGGAGAGGGTCTGCAGATGAACTCTGATCCCCACACAGGCCTTTACTGTGAAAAAATCTGTTTTGAGTTGCTAAAGGAAAACCGCACGGATGGGGGGGCAGAACCTGCCAACTTCAGACTGGACGCCTATAATGTTAGAATTGAACCGAAATGGACCTCAACTCTACTTCTACACTACTAGTCTTTGATACGGCATAGAAAGGGTGTTCTTCACATTCATGGTCCGAGTGGAGGTCATCTAGTTAATCTAACGTGCACGTCTTTGGAAGGTGGGAGGTACACTGGGGTACTGAAAGAAAAATCCCACCCAAAAACAGAGAGAACTACATACACACACAATGAGAGGCCTGGAAATTGTGCACAGTCTCCTGAAGCCAAGGGGTAGCAAAACTCAACCCCTGTGCCACCCCAAGGACTTGACAGGGTTTACGTGGCTTAGTCTCACAGTGCACCCCCTAGTGTTCAGAATATATACTGTACTAGCCATGTGCGCCCAACTATGCTGCACGCGTTAAAGTTGTCTGTGAAGGGCTCCCTGTTTAAACGCGGCTGCCAGTCGTGAACCGAGCCCTTCGTCGCACAGCATTATGATTTTTTTATAAGGGAAACAAAATTACAAAAGAAAACCCTTGGACACTGATTTGATAGGAACGGCCTACTTGGAATCACTGTCCAAATAGTAATTATGTGGTGGTGTAGGAGCATTTCTGCTTCTGTCCGTTCACAGTCCGTCTCGTTTTCACGACGCTGTCGTTTCCTCTCACGATGTCTTCTCAACCTTTCTCCAATCTCGCAGGTTGCTTTGTGGCAATCCAAAGAGTAAGGCAATATACACGGAGCAATGGTTATAAAAGGGGGACATATAGGTATCCAGGCTCTTTAAAGCATAAATGGGGATCACTTCACTGACATGTGAGCAAGCCACAGTACAACTGTGAGACGCGCAGCACTCGCCGGCTACAACGTAACAATAATAATTTCCAGAACGTGCTGTTACGTTGTCATTCATTTTACCCACTGTCTTTCTTTCATTCATATGTTACGTAGGCACGTACCTTTTTATCTTCGGCAATCTCATTCTCTAACCAGGCCTCAGGAGCTAACCAGCGTAACACTGTCCACCACCCCTTTCGTTATTCCGCCACATTGTTGACATCTGTGAGTAACAACAACGTACTAAACTGGAAGGTGGTCTATGCATGCGTGGAATTCGCAGACAAACAAAGATCAAGATCTAAATGAAGATCTCTTTAGTTAATTTAAATTGTTTAGTTTGAATGTCTGTGTTTTGAGGTGTGACTGGAGTACTACAGTCTTCAGTAGTATAAGCCTGGAGGAGATTCTTAATGCAATGCCTATGTTTTAGCTGTCTCTCTACTGCCATCTAGTGCTTCTTCTTCTAATTCATTCACGGACAAACAAAGATCAAGATCCAAATGAAGATTATATATAGAGATTATTAAACTTCTTTGTCTCGTTGGGCTGTTTGAAAGGATTTTCCTGGTTTTATTTGCTGCTGTGTTCACCATTTACTGTCAATTACAAAAAAATGCCCGTTTCTTTGGGCTACTTAAAAGGGTTTAATAGTTTAGTTACTAGAGCGCGCCCTAGTGCTCACACTATATATTACCAGTAAAACCCCGATTCTCTGAAGAATCCAAATCCAAGAATGACAATCACTTTCTGTTCCCTCCGATCTTTGGAGGGATGAAAAATGATGGAGGATGAGAGCGTCCTGGGAAAGTTTTCATTTCATTAAACATATTTGTACTAAAATTAACCAATTTATTAAAACTAAAATTGAAATGTAATTGTTCTATCATTTAAGTCCAAAATGAATTGCTGCACTTATAAGTAAAACAAATATCGGAGTGCAAAGGTTTAAATGAAGTAAATTGGAAACAAAAAAATCATAAAATGGTAAATTCAAAATAGTCAATCAAAAGTTTCCTTATAAACAACATTTTTGGTAAAGATGGTTTCCTGTCCTTGAATCAGTTCTCCCTGGTATGGAGTAGTTAAAACCTTCACTTTAACGTCACACGAACGGCGGACTCTTGAACAGGCAACATAAAGTTGTCCATGTCCAAATCCAGGCTCAGACAGGTAAATCCCTACTTTGTCCATGGGATTTGTTGATCGTCACGGCAAATGCAGCCTTAATGGGAAATTGGCGGCATTTAAGTTTAAAAGGTAATTCCAGCTCAGAACTTATAAGGTCAGTTCTGGGAATCAAAACAGTATTGCCAGTATGGGATCCTGTAAGCACTTGTGCCTCAATAACATTTTCTCTCATGTTGTTCACGACCAACCGTGTACTGCGGCATAAACCTTGTTTAGTATTAAGGTTTCTTAATAGCATGACTATTGTCCCTACTTTAAGGTTAAGATTGTGTTGTGGTAATCCGGCCGGGCTAATAGTGTTTAAATATTCTAATGGGAAATTAAGATGCTCAGTTTCGTGTTCAGAATCAACACTGTCAGTACTTAGAGAGACGTGGCTTTCTCCAGGACGCAATCCAATCACTCGGTTATTTATCTGGTCAACGTCAATAGGTTGTATATGCGGTGGTGTGCGCGTTCGCGCGGCGGTTGTATTGTGCACGGCTTGCTTCTGGCCTCTGCCATCCGTGCACATATACAAACATTACTAAACAAAGGTTGTATATGCGGTGGCATGCGAGATCGCGTTGGGGCGGCGGTTGTATTGTGACCTGAAGTTTAGTTTATGGGTTGTGTTGTGTTGTTTGGGCGCCACCTACTGACTCTGGGAAGCCGCTGGGTTTGACTCTGTGGCGCTGAGGCGCTGTGCGCGTGCGCTCTCGGTGCTTGTGGCATCCGTGCATATATACAACCTTTGTTTAGTAATATAGATTAAAGATCTCTGTCACTCGGGGCTATTTAAAAGGGTTTAATGGTTTAATCTCCAGTGCGCCCTCTAGTGTTCACAATGTATATTTTTTCAAATCCCTCTCTCCTTTGGACTATATTGGCCGCTCCTTTCTCACATTATTGCCGTGGTATCTTCCCAAACAAGGCGCCACATAAACGAAGCGAGGGTTTCTCGTTGCCATCAAATTTGCTTGCCCTCTGCAGTCAGGTGTCTGCCAGGTGCGAACCCTGAGGCGGGCCAGTCAGCTTCTCCCGAGAAGACGCTTTCACGAGACGCTCAATCTGAAGAGCCCATTTTGCCGTTTAGAATTCTTTTCAATGTTTGCAGTGCTTGACGCGCAGCCCGGCCTCTCCACGCCGGCAGAGGAGCACTTTGAAGCGCAGGGAGGCTCGTCTGCCTGCCGCATAATTGCTCCCCACATGCTGCTACTTCAGCGAAATCAAAAGTTGCGGAGTTTGAATTGGGGAAAATTGTTTCGATTTCAGAGGAAATAAGGCAGCACTTCTTTTCAAAGAGGAGCGAGTGGCGCTTTGCAAAATTACTGAACTTTCAGCCAGGATAAAGCGGCGAGGCTTCACTTCAGGAGGAGGCAATTTGGGCAACAATGTCCGTAATTCTGACTCGTTGGCGCTGCGGTGCAGTTTGAAGTCTTCTCAATCACTTAAGAAAGTAGGATCTCAGTGAACGTGAGGGGGAAATAAAAGGTGACATACATCGGCGTTAAGCTCAGTGAAAAGGATGCCATGTGGATGGAACAGAATGTGCCGGAAAGACCCTCTTAAGTGAATACACACTGATGAATTATGTAATCAAGAAAACTGCGTAGATGTGTAAGAAAAAAATGCAAAGAGAGGCCATCATTATCAGAGGAAAGCACACTTCGTAAATGGCATCCCACCTCTGCCACCAGTTTCATGTTTTTAATTGGGGGGGTAGGTGGATACACTCCTATTCAATGCCCTGAGGACCTTCATGTGAAAAGAAAGGATTTAGATTGCAGAACATCCACGTATGGACTGAACCCACGTGCACATGAAGTGAGACGGACGTCAATTCTGAAACTACACCGAAGTTCTTGTTTATTGTGTGAGCGGGGGGTTCACCCTTCATCCCACATCCCACCAATGTGATGATGCTACATACTGTGATAGGGGGATTCCCAGTGCTATCTTGAACCTTAATGTGAAAAAATGGGTTTGAAATGTGGAAGGAAATCTACTTGGGTGAGGGCAAAGCACGCAAACGCAGCACTGCAGGCCTAGCGTCTCCTCTTCAAGTTCAAGCTCCTATCTGTCGGGCGAGTGAAGGTCACCCTACAATCCAGAAAAGTCAAACTGCACGCACCGCATCCCACTTCTCACACCATTTTAGAGGGTAGGGGGGATGACCTCAGATCCCCGAGTGCTCCCTGTTGCTGTAAAACCGTACGAGTGAGATCAGAATGTGCCAACTCCACACTGAAGACCTAACATGTGGAAACTGAACCCCCGTCCCTGTCCATAGGTGCTGTGTGATTATCCTAACAAAGTGTATAATCTTCATCCCACTGCTGACACCAACGACAAAATTAGGCAGGGCAACAAGGAGCAAACTCTGATTCCCAGTGCTCTCTCTTCTCTGCTTGAATTGTGGGAGGAAAAACGCATAACGAGGGAAGAACACGCAAACTCCACACTAAGAGCCGATCATGCTGGAAATAAATCTGTGTCTGCCTGCCTGCAGAGATAAGGATCTCAGTTCTACGTCTACTCTTCACCTGCTCCAAATTTAGGTTCCCACTAGCTGAAATACCCAGCAGTGCCCGGGAGGAAAATAAATTTGAGAAAAATATAATAAAAAAAACACAACTTTAAAAATAAATTAACAAACAATAAAGACTCACTAATGTGCTTGTCTTGCAGTCTTGTATGTATGTATGTATGTTATCATCCAGTTGACACTCAGAACCGGCCGACTCTATTTGAATTCAAAAGCAGCAGGGGCGCTGAAACATAAAGAAGGCTGGCAGTCACCTCCAGCTCGCCCTCTGGTGGTCATTCAGAGTGTCAACTGGATGATAGTATTGCATACAAGACTGCAAGATCACCCCCCACCCTAACCAGAAGGGGGATTTCACCCTACAGTATTTTTAGTCGACCAATGAGGAACATGTGTACCAAGTTTCGTGAAAGTCACTCCAGCTGTTCAGACGTGATGCTGGAACACACACACACACACACACACACACATTGACTTTTATATATACAGATTGATGGTGTGAGTGAAGGTCATCTTGCATTCCACTTCTGCCACCAATGTGATGTTATGGGAGATGAACTCCGATCCCCAGTGTGCTCTCTCTAGATCCTGACTGGGAATAACTGTGTCTGAATTGTGAGGAAAACATGCAAACCTCTCCACATGGATGGTCAAACACGTGGCAGTTGAACCCGTGGTCAGCCCCGCCTACACACCGTGAAATGGACTTTGATTCTACACCTACAAGCTGTTTCTCTCGTTCAGGTTCAAGCTCAAATTTATTGCATATTTAGGAAAGCCATATTGCACAAAGTGCATGAACTGCACTAAAGCTGTTTTCTTCTCCAAGTTCAAGCTGCTAGTTACTGTGAGTGGAGCTCATCCTGTATTCTAGGACAGTCAAACGGGTGCACACGTCGTCCCACCGCTGAATTGGAGGGAGCAGAGCAATGAACTTCCATCCCCAAGACTTATTAGGGCCTAACTGAGAAGAAAACCACATGGATGAGAGCGGAATGAGCAAACTCCACACTGCATCCCACCTCTGCCACCATACACTCTTTTTTTAAAAAAAGATTCTTTCAGTGATTTTAAGTAAACTATTTCTGATTTTGACAACATTTCCGAGTCTATGGGTTGATGACAGTGTTCCCTTCAAAGTGGCCTCTCTGGAATTTGGACGTGGACCATGGAGGGTAAAGAGAAAGCCGGACTCTGATTCCCTGGGGAAAAAATGTGCTTCAGAAGGAAACCTGCAAGGTGGGCAGAACATGCAAACCCCATCATGCAGTGAGGTGGTCCTCAGTCCTGAACTGTTCTTTTCAATCAGCCGTACGGAGCAGGATGGTCCGAGCCATTATATCCGAGTCCTGCTTGCGGGCCCCGTCATCACGGGTTCAGGCGGTGGTGGCAGCTCGCTTTGGTAATGCTGGTAGGTCTGTGGGATTGGAGTGACGCCGCCCTCGCCTGGCCGCTGTTCAGCTGGTGAAAAGCCGTCATCATCCATTTGTGGGATGGGGCGCGGATTCTCGGGGAGAGTCAGGATGTTGGGCGTGTTGACAAACATGTTGAAGGGCACCTCGTGGCTGAAGCGCTGCTTTAGGAGTTTGCACCCTCTTCTCAGGAGGCCATACAAAAGCAAACCAAAAATCAAGGAGGCAAACACCAACGACATCCCCATGATTATGCCAAACGAGGGGGGCACTGATGGTTTTGCTGTGGTGCTGCTGACTTTTGAAGTGCTGGTGACAGAGGACGGCCTGGTGGTGGTGGTGATGGTGGGGCTGGTCGTGGGCCCGGGTAGCACTTGCAGACTGTAGAGGGCCACAGACATCCCTGCAACATTGGATGCCAAGCAGGCGTAAAGACCCGCAAACCTCAGCTGGACGAGTTCTATGATCAAGGTGCCATTTTTACTGGAGATGGGCAGGAACTCGGGGCTCCCTACAGGGGCACCATTGGGCAGAATCCAGCTGATCTTTGGAGCCGGAAACCCCCTGACAATGCAGGGCAGTGTTAAGGGCACCTTCTCAAAGACAACAATGTCCTGGTAGACTCGGTCCACCTCTGCTGGGCTGCACTCCTCCAGACTGGAATTCTGGGCACAGGAGATGTTGGCAAGGGATTTCCGGAACCATCCATATTCAGGCTGGCTTATCCCCTTTGGCTGGCAGTCACAGGTCAGCTCGTTGTTGCTGAGGTTCACACGGGGGCCCGAAGAGTTGACAAAAGTCGGGCTGAACCACAAGGGGGTGACCGTGATGAGCCTGTTGCCATCCAGGTTGAGGACACGTAGGCTTGGCAAGCTGGTGAAGGCCCCCTCCTCAATGAAGGTGATGCGGTTGTCGGCCAAGTCGAGGACTTCCAGGAAGCTCATCTGTCTGAATGTCCAGCGGCTGATTCTCCAAAGCTGATTCTTCATCAGGCCCAGCTGCCTGACTTGCAGACCCTTGAAGGCGCTCTGGTGCATCGTCGAATTGCCCAGGCCCACATCGGCTAGCGTGAGGGTTTTCAAGACAGGGAATGTGGCGAAGGCCTGTGCCTCTAAGTATGCCAGGCTGCTCCTCTGGATGACCAACACCTCCAGCAGGGTGAAGTTGTGCAGGGATGACAAGTTCACACTGGACTGGCCACACTGGTCCAGGTCCAGGTAGGTTACCTTGTTACTGATGGCCTTTCCAGGGTTGCAGCAGGGGGCTGTGTGGTTAACACACTGGCATATCATATGACACTTCAGGGATTGTGCATGGACATGCCAAGCAGACAGCAGTGGCAGAAACAGCAGCAGCAGCAGGCCGGCAGGAGCGTGGGCCATGCCCCCTGTGGAAAATGAGAAGAGCAACTTGACATTGGCATCTGGAATCAAACTTACAGTACAGGCTGTGTGTTCATTAACAGTAAGAGGAGACCTCCATCGCAGGGGACCACTGAGCTCCTGTTTGATGATGGCATGAAACACAATGTTACGCCATCTTAGAACTAAAAGTGCCTGCTGTAAAGGGTGCTCTGGCAAGAGAGAGAGAAAGAGAAAGGGAGGGAGGGAAGGCATAGCCCTGGCAGGAACGACATGCCCACCACCCCAAGACAATAAGAAGGGTGGGCACTGCCATGGAGTGTGAAAGCCAGAT
The DNA here is from genome assembly GCA_026402145.1 of Polypterus bichir lapradei. Classification (NCBI taxonomy): domain Eukaryota; kingdom Metazoa; phylum Chordata; class Cladistia; order Polypteriformes; family Polypteridae; genus Polypterus; species Polypterus bichir. The sequence continues at coordinate 4,109,022 of JANRMT010062846.1, read as the reverse complement.
GCCAACAGGCAGCAGGGAAGGTGACCAGGAGGGTTAAATAGGCTGAAAGGAAACCACCAGGGTGCAGCACACTCCTTTCAGTTTGAAATGTAGGGAACTTAGGGGCGTCCTGGCAGGAACCTCTTTAAGGCATGCAGAGGGCTCAGGAGGGTCCACCTGAAGGAACGGTGGTCTGCTGCCACTGACCATGCCAGAACATGGAAGTCATTCTGGGGCATGGATGGACCCCACAAGGGGAGGTTAAAGGTGCCTCATGGTCTGTGCTTCAGGAGATGGTTGGGAGGGAAGGGGGTGCAGAGAGGGGGTGTAAAAGGGTAAACAAGAGACCCCTAAAAAGAGGTGGGCAAATGGCCAAGCCACCCCAACTGGCGCACAGGGATTTGAAGCCGTGCAGCTCGGCACAGTGAGGCAGCACACTTTCCTTTCCCTTCATTTGTTCCTGCTGTGTTCCCCTCTTTGTTCCACTAATGAATTTAGCCGTTTAGTGGGCACAAGAGGCGCCCCCTACTGCCACCTCTGTGCTCACTCGTCTTTACACTGCAGACACAGTAAAGGAGGCTCCTACTAGACAATGCAGTGGGCTGTCGTATCTAAATGTGTGAAATGGTTTTATGTCCAAACTAAAAGAACCGTTTAGTGTGAAAAGTCGAATAATCAATTAAAGTGCAACGGGTCCACAGCAGGCGGGCCTGTCACGAGTGTTTGTGTCGGTGGGACCTTTAGGACCGAAACGGCTGAGAGGGGCGGAAATCTGAGGGGAAAACATCATTTAATCATTCAGGAATTCATTACTTCATTGTTACACTCCCTCTGTTATTTGTTTATTATCAATTAAGTCAGTTATATAATACGCATTGTAAGGTGAAAACATTCATTCATTCCATTATTAATCCGTTCAATCACCAAATATTCATTACATTATCAATTAAACATTTAGACCTGGACTTCATGAGCCTGAAATGGATTAAGGAGGTTTTAGATGATAATTCATAAAATGAAATTTAGTTAATTAATCTGTAATATACTGAATTACAAAAAGTACATAATTCACGTAATTGAGCAATCAACCATTTCATTAACTCTTTCATTCCTGAAATTATTGATTCATTTGCCGAATATTTATTGATTAACAACTGAGTGATATTTATTCTATTATTTATTATAAATGAATTAATTTACTCATATATGAACCCAAAATTATTTATTTATCTTTCCATGCATTAATTTGATCAATCATTTATTCTACAATTTATTTATTCAATAATTTAATATTAATTCATAATTTATTAGGAATACTAATAATACTATTGCATTTTATTTACACAGCATAGCACCATTTCCATCCTACCATTTAGTTATTAATCATTCATTTAACTATTCATACATAAATAATAACCAGTCATTTGATTTATTCAGGTCAGGTTGGGGAGCATGCACTGGCACAATGCACCCACCACATGACAAAACACCTCAGGATGCCAGTTGGCAGCCCCCCCAGGCACACACACAGTTCATTCCCTCCCCCTGGTGGTCAGGTGTTAAGTAGACATCCCCTAATCCTGGCCCCGCCTCTTGGGTCCTGCGAGTGGATCGCCCTCGGGTAATCGTGCTACATGGCTGTAGTGCCGTGGCTGACGCTCCCTCACGATGCGGGTCATGTGCCTCGTTCGACACAAGCATTCGTTTTATTAATTTATTCACATTATTCATTTGTTCATTCAACCACTTATGCATTCATTTGCTCAATCATTTATTCTACCATTTATTCATTCAATCACTAAATCTTAACAAATTCATTCATTTATTTATTCACCCATTTACTATTTAACTTTATTCATTTGCTCATTCACTCCACTACTAACTTGCTCGGTTATTTTCTTATTTAATCATTTCATATTTATTCTCTTTCCAAGTGCGGCTCTTTGGGGAGCCAAAGCCTACCCTGGCAGCACAGGGTGTAGGGCAGACCCAACTCTGGCCGAGATACCAGTATATCGCTGGCATGTGCCAGCACTCATTCACGCCAGGCCAGTTTAGAGTCACGAGTCATGCCGGCCGGCCCGTGTCTGCGTCTTTCTAGTTTTTTTTCTTAAATTGGTGTCACCTCATCATGTCGGTTTCACCGAGGAACTGTAGATGGAGGTCACCGACACAAACATCGCTGCCCTATGCCGCTTGCCAGGCTCCCGGGCGGCCAGGTGTTAATAGGCTTGTCGATGGCAGCTGCGGCTCCCAGTTGGACCAGAGCTCACGGATAATGAGAATCCCTTGAGGAGGAATGAAGGGAAGCAAAGCGCCCCCTCAGGTCTTTGAATTCCTCTGAGGTCGTGTCTCCTAATTAACAGTTCATTAGCTTCTCCTTGATGGGCTGCTCTGCGCCTTGATCACGCCTTTCTGGTGGTCTGCCCTATCAGGGTCTTTGATTGAGTGAGTGATGGGCCGGTCATGTCGTGTCTCTGACAGATTCTTTGTGTGTTCCTTCTCTTAATACAAATCAGGGCTGCAGGGGGCTAAACAAGTTTTAACTTTTTAAAGTGCCTTTCACGGCGAGGCGTACGAGGTCACTCACATACGAGGATCTTAATCCTTGCACTAGCAGGCAGATTTGCTGGTGACCCCCATTTGGTATCTGAATCATACAGTGCATCCAGAAAGTATTCACAGTGCATCACTTGTTCCACATTTTGTTATGTTACAGCCTTATTCCAAAATGGATTAAATTCATTTTTTTCCTCAGAATTCTACACACAACACCCCATAATGACAACGTGAAAAAAGTTTACTTGAGGTTTTTGCAAATTTATTAAAAATAAAAAAAACTGAGAAATCACACATACATAAGTATTCACAGCCTTTGCTCAATACTTTGTCGATGCACCTTTGGCAGCAATTCCAGCCTCAAGTCTCTTTGAATATGATGCCACAAGCTTGGCACACCTATCCTTGGCCAGGTTCGCCCATTCCTCTTTGCAGCACCTCTCAAGCCCCATCAGGTTGGATGGGAAGTGTCGGTGCAGAGCCATTTTAAGATCTCTCCAGAGATGTTCAATCGGATTCAAGTCTGGGCCACTCAAGGACATTCACAGAGTTGTCCTGAAGCCACTCCTTTGATATCTTGGCTGTGTGCTTAGGGTCGTTGTCCTGCTGAAAGATGAACCGTCGCCCCAGTCTGAGGTCAAGAGCGCTCTGGAGCAGGTTTTCATCCAGGATGTCTCTGTACATTGCTGCAGTCATCTTTTCCTTTATCCTGACTAGTCTCCCAGTTCCATCCCCACAGCATGATGCTGCCACCACCATGCTTCACTGTAGGGATGGTATTGGCCTGGTGATGAGCGGTGCCTGGTTTTCTCCAAAAGTGATGCCTGGCATTCACACCAAAGAGTTCAATCTTTGTCTCATCAGACCAGAGAATTTTGTTTCTCATGGTCTGAGAGTCCTTCAGGTGCCTTTTGGAAACTCCAGGCGGGCTGCCATGTGCCTTTTACTAAGGAGTGCCTTCCGTCTGGCCACTCTACCATACAGGCCTGATTGGTGGATTGCTGCAGAGATGGTTGTCCATCTGGAAGGTTCTCTTCTTTCCACAGAGGACCTCTGGAGCGCTGACAGAGTGACCATCGGGTTCTTGGTCACCTCCCTGACTAAGGCCCTTCTCCCCCGATCGCTCAGTTTAGATGGCCGGCCAGCTCTAGGAAGAGTCCTGGTGGTTTCGAATTTCTTCCACTTACGGATGATGGAGGCCACTGTGCTCATTGGGACCTTCAAAGCAGCAGAAATTTTTCTGTAACCTTCCCCAGATTTGTGCCTTGAGACAATCCTGTCTCGGAGGTCTACAGACAATTCCTTTGACTTCATGCTTGGTTTGTGCTCTGACATGAACTGTCAACTGTGGGACCTTCTATAGACAGGTGTGTGCCTTTCCAAATCATGTCCAGTCAACTGAATTTACCACAGGTGGACTCCAATTAAACATCTCAAGGATGATCAGGGGAAACAGGATGCACCTGAGCTCAATTTGGAGCTTCATGGCAAAGGCAGTGAATACTTATGTACATGTGCTTTCTCCGTGTTTTTATTTTTAATAAATTTGCAAAAACCTCAAGTAAACTTTTTTCACGTTGTCATTATGGGGTGTTGTGTGTAGAATTCTGAGGAAAAAAATGAATTTAATCCATTTTGGAGTAAGGCTGTAACATAACAAAATGTGGAAAAGTGATGCGCTGTGAATACTTTCCGGATGCACTGTAAATAAGGTAAATGGGACGGAAAATGAACTAAACATCGAGTCAGGAGAACTGGGCCTTGGGGTCTTTTGGAATGCACCCCTCCTGGCTCATCAATGCCCCCCATAACTTTGTCCCTCACCTCCTCCTAGACCTCCACTCATCCAGGCTGTTCTCTCACACTCCCACCTCATCGCTGTCCACCTTTAGCTTTTCTTGTCATGGACCAGCTCATCACACCTCGCCCCGGTGGACGATCCACCCAGCTCATTCTAATACACCCATCTAGTGACTTACTCTGGTGGCCCACTCTCATCTTTACCCTCCTTATATTCACTTGATGACTCCTGCTAGTCCTGGCATCCAAGACTGTGGATTCTGTGGAAAATGAAATCATTACAGAGAGGCCGAGATTTGTGTGTTTAGAGGTACCAATGGCAGCACACTTCTGGAAGTCCACTTTTAGACTCCCCTTCTAATACAATAAAGGAAGTAGGGAGACTGATGAGTGTGTGCCAGTATCTGATGTGAAAGGCCACTCTTGGATGCCAGGACTAATGTGCTGCCATCTAAAAATGGAGACATTTGAGGACAATAACTTCCTGCCATCATGAGATGGCATATGTCTGTGCAAGAGCCCATCTGCTGCTGGGATGAGTGCTTGGGTAAGATGGAGTGTACCTGGAGGTTCTCAATGTGGACAGAGGGATGTGCCACCCAACAGGGTCTCCCAACTGTGACAGGAGGGCCGTGGGAGGTCGGAGGTGTTAGGGTGTGTTTATCTATTTTTAGCTAACTACACACCCTTTTTCATTTTCCCTGGGCCTTTAAGAGAAAGGCACTATATGAACCCAACGTATTATTATTATGTATCCTCTAAACCTATTCTAGGCTGACTCAACATCGCCCTCTATGTTTGTAGGTGTGATAGTCTTGGCTGGCTCTTGAAAATGGCAGTGAGTGTGTATATCTAAGTGAACCCTCAAAAGTGCCATTAGTCTCTTCTCACTGTGCACTAAATGCCAGCTTGGCACTTTTACGTCGTGGTAGTTCACTCAAATGGGTAACACCCCAAGAACACTGTTCAAGACAGCTAAAGTGAACCTGGAATTTAACCCACCATGGCAGCACCCTGCCAGGCCGACAAGAAGCCACTTGTCCCTGATGCCAATGTGCTGCAGATAAGATGGCACCCAAAGTACGTTGGCTGGGAAAATTGATTCAATTTGGGCCTCATCAGCCTATGCAAATGGCTTTAATTGGATGTTTACGCTCTGCTTTTTGCATCAAGTGAAAATAGGAACGCCACCGGAGCGCCAACTTAAACATGATTAGCAAAATGTATTCAAATGAGCCTGATTTGCATGTGGAGACAGCTGGGCAGCGTCACGCTCCTTCCTACGTAAGCGACTTTGGTTTACACTGGGTGGAGACCTGAACACCAGCTCCTGCTAATGCTGCCACAGGGGCTAAGTGGGCACCCTCACCAGTCTCCCGCTAAAGCCCCCTGATGCCCCACTGCACTTTCTTCCTGAAAACTTCTAATGGCGGTGCCTCCATGTGCTAATTGCAGGGCGCCGTGGAGGATAATTGCTCCGCTTGATTGGGACACGAGTGCGTATGCAAATGCAATCAGCTCCCTGCCTAATTAAGTGGGCACACCAGTTGCAATACTGGCACCCGATTCCCCCACTTCTGTCTGGTGGGGCTGGATGCCAGAACAGAAAGCAGAGGTGACCCATTTAGCTCATTCAGTCAAAGCAGTTAGCATCTTGAATGGCATCACCACCAGCCTGGAGTGCTGATTGTGGGCATCTTTCCAAATACCCAGTGCCAATAAACATCAGGAATGACGTGCCAATGCAATGCTAGGCCTGAAATGGAGAAGAGGAACCTGCACTGCCACCACAGCAAGACAGGCCCTCTTGGTGGTGCCCTGTGCCCCTCTGCCAGGATAAAAACTGGCGGTGTCCACTATGACATGTGAGGTGGACACCAGTACAGCAGGAAGCTGAGTGGGCATCACGGGGCATCTCAGAGTAAAGCATAAGTGTGTGAATTAACACTAATAAAAAGTGCAGCAGAGTGTAAAGCACCAAGGCAGGTGAGTGGGCACCATTACAGTAAACTGGCAACTGTATGGTGTGTGCACCAGTATGAACACCAACGTCTGCCATGGCACAGAGAGTGAATGTGCACTAATACAGAGTGAAAGGGTTCTGAAAATGAAACAGAAGGTGAGAAGAGTGAACCAACAGGGAGTGAGTGTGTGTCCACACCTGCATGGAATCAGCATTAAGAAACAAGGCGAGCACACCGAAATGTACAAGGCGTAAAGTGAGCGCGCACCTTCACATTAATACACAGAGGAGGTGGAGAACTTGAGGAGCGAGTGTGTGCCCACACCTGTACGGAATTAATGTTAAGGGTCCACTGGTGGGGCGAAAGTGGGAGTGTTCAAAGAGTCGATAGGCTTTAACCACCAGAGAAATTTAATAAGCCCTGATTTGTGTTGTGAACCACGAAGGTGTCAGTGTGCACCGATACCAGTGTGGACAGCAATGGAGTGTGAGCCAATATTCACTGAGGAACAGTGAGTGAGTGTGCACGAGTACAGAGTGAGTGTGATTAATACAGTAGGAAAATACAGAAGGTGGAAAAACGAACAAGAACGGAGTGTCAGCTCACACCATGACAAGATAAGCCATAGTGCACACCAGTACAGAAAGATCTGGAGTGAGACCAAGTGATCAAATGTTTGAAATATACATTAGAGTGTGATATGCAAAGAGTGAAAGTGGGCATCATTATATATAGGGAATGCATTTTAGACAACTTCAGAGTGACTGTGTGAAGTAAGCCTTAGTTCACACCATTCTGGAGAAGCTAAGTTAAAATGTGAACAGGCACAGAGTGAACAACACCAGCAAGATGAGTGGCATGCAAATTCAGACATAGAAAGTGAACGTGTTGCCTAGCATGGTGTGAGTCCACTCCAGTGTGGAGTGAGCAGTAATGCCAAGTGTGTGCCAGTACACACAGCGAAGAGTGTGAACAGATATTAGTATGGAGTGAGCAATATGGCATAAAATACATGCAGAGAGTAAATGTGAACAGAGAGAGTGAGAGAGTGAGTGTCCATCAACCCCTGAGCACACCACTATTGCAGCAAGGCAATGAATGTGAAATGGCCTCAGTGCGGGGTGAGCCTTAATGCACCTCATATTAGAGAAACTGAGAGTGTCCACCAGTATTCACCAAACTGGGACAGAGTACATTTATTACAAATGTGTGTACTAGCAGGCAGTGAGTGTATGTCCATCCACACCAATAAAAAAATCAACCTTAGTGCACTCCACTCTGAAGAGACCAGGAGTGTGAGGAAACACACCAACACGAGATGGCTGCGCGCACATCAGCATAGAGAAAGTGTCTGTCCACACCAGTACAGAATACGCCTTAGTGCCCCCTATTTGGGAGATAACTGGGCGTGTCCACCAAAAGGTGCAGTGTGTGAACTGGGAGCACTGGGATGGAGTGAGTGGAGTTTAACGGCCATAAGTGTGAATGAGTGAGTCAGTGTTCAAGTGCAAGACAGTGTGAAGAGATGGGCGGTATGCACCAATGAACCCCTGCAGAAAGTGTGTAAGCCTGGATGGAGTGAGCAGGCACCGGGACAGAAAAAGTGTCATCTGAAAATAACACGTGAAAGGAGGAGCAGCTGGGAGTGTGTGTGTTTGTGTGTGTGTGATATGTGTGCAGCATTAAGTAAGCAGCTAGTGGGCACTCTGTGGATGAGTGTGATTGCTCAAGTGCATGTCCACACCACGCTAAGTGTGCTGAGAAGCCACCATGAGCCCCCCCCAAGCAGATGATGTCCCCACGTCACTCGTTTTGTTATATATGCAGGGCCAATAAGGTGGCATCGTAGTCCACCCTCTCGTGTCACACCTGCAAGCTCAGCCACACCTGGACACACACACACACACACACAGATGCCCGAGCCTCCTAGCCCGCCCCTCTGCAGCTCATGTTCAGACCTTTCTTCACTCAGCCATGTGTATCACTCTTGTGATGCCCATTGCATGCCCCCTTCCACCTCCACACCCCGTCTCTTGAGGTGCCCACCTCGGCTCACACCATGCCATTGCTAGAGGCACTCTACCCCATACCTGTGAAATTGAACCCAGCAAGCAAAACAGCACACCGAAGCAACAAGCGCTGGCACCTGAGCCACTTACCAGCAGCGACCGAGTGACAAGAGGACCTCGTGAAGGCCCACATGAAGGGCAGGCTTCTGGACTCTGGTGCGATGAGGGCACAACGCTGATCTCCGTAGCTGGCACAGCACTGACACTGCGGCTGAGGATGGCGCTTACCCTGACAGTGTCATCCCACTAATTGGTGTCCAGAGTAAACGAATCTAATTAGTGAGGCGCCGCGTTGAGCTCATTGCTTCCATCCCACCTGGGCCTCCTTCTGAGTCGCGCCAGTGTCACACACACACACAAACACAAGTACGTGCACGCACACACACAGGCCCACACATGTGCAGGGACAACCACACACACCTGCTATCACGCCTACACACAGATCTGGGCACACACACAAAAGGGGGCTTATACACGAGTACTCACTGAGTCAAACACACAGAGTAACACATGTTACACACAAATGGTACAAACACTGCGCAACACAGGACAAGGCACACACACACACACACAAACAGGAGCACAATCAGTTATATGGACACACACAAGCACACACCGAGACCCCCTATATAAACCTGGACACACAATCATGCATGTCGTCAAACACATCCACATGGTGATACACACAGTCACGCACACACACTTAGAGTCCCACAGACCTGCCCTCATGAAGACACACACAGTCATACATAAAGTGACACACACTAATAGAGTCCCCCATATCTGGACACGCAGCCATTCATTCAGTGGCACACACAGCCACAGAAACTCATGAGCCAGACAGAGCAGCAATGTCGCCAGGGTGTCCTCCAGGGGTGGGCATTTGGAAATGTAGGGGTGGCAACTAAATGCCAAAATAAGTTCAACTTTTACTGATTTATCACTGAATGAACAGGCTGGGTGGAGAGTGACCAATAGCCACAGCTGTGCCAAGAGGCAGCATACAAGTCAGAGGCCCACCCACTCAGCTGAAGTTTGGGGGTCACACCTGGAGCTGCCAGTCCTGAGTTAGGGAATGAGGGTCTTGTGGGATGAGATGGTAGTGGGAAGGGGAGAGAGAGAGAGAGAGAGAGAGAGAGAGAGAGAGAGACCACCCCTGTTATCTGAGAACATCTGTAGCTGCAGAGGATCCCTTGCTCACTGGGGGGGGAGAGGAGCTCTGCTGTATTGGTCCTCATTGTCCTTTGTGCAGAGTCCAGTGACATTCTGACTTGCTTGTGTGTGTAATTAACATAACAACAGAACAACACGCCTCCACTCTCTGGTGCTGTGATTAGTGAGCAGAAGTACCCGATAGAAATGAAAGATTTGATATGTCCTATGTAATAATGACAGTCAGATATGGGGAAAGGCATGGCATATTAGATGGGTGTGAAAGGCACTATATAGCAGATAGATAGATAGATAGATAGATAGATAGATAGATAGATAGATAGATAGATAGAATATGGTATAGTAGGCAGGATTGGTCCACAAATGCATAGGCCCATATTATCCTGTTCATAAAGTCCATTAAAATACTGATTTGCATGTGCCAATCAACATGCCACACGTCTCCATTCCTGCCACCTGACTAGTCAGTGAGAGCTGAACTCAAAACCTCTAGCACAGCGGGTTAAGCTGCTATTAACTGCTTCAGTGGCTTCAGGTTCACTGCCAGTCTCTCTGTGTGAGGACGTGAGAAGAAGATGAACAGGACAGTCACACACACACACACACACACACACACACTCCTGCACTTGCACAGCCCTGTTATTCCTATGGTCACACCCCCTCACAGAGACCCACAGGCATACACACACAGTTACATACACCTTTACACGCTACACACACACACACATACATAATGTCACACAGACCTGCCTTTACGAGCACCTCCAGACACAAAGACTTTCCCTCAGGAGCCCACACACACACACAGCCCCACCAGACCCTGGACATATAGGGATGCTGTCACACACACACCTACAGAATCACTTGAACCTGTGCTCATTCAGTGTCTCTCACACGCCCATCAAGTATTCTGAGTGCCCCTGGTAGGTCACCGTGAGGTGTGTCCCCCTGAGGGTTGCGGTGATTCATTAATGTCACCTAAGTGAGAGCTGGCTCTCTGCTCTGGCAGCCACATTAGGCAGGGGAGAGGGGGGACTCTGGCACAACTAGTACTGGGTCCTCCAATGGGGCAGAAGGCAGTGTGGTTTTGAGCTCTTCCTTTTACATGGGGCACAGGTGGGTTAAGAGAACATCTGTGGGCTACGTGGCTCACATCAAGGACAGCACATGTGGCAGGCCGATGGTGCCTAATTTCACACCTTAGCCTCACCCACATCTGTGCCCACCATAAGCCCTTTGAGTGGCTTGTCACTGAGATCTTATGTTGCTTCAGCCCACGACGCCAGCCAGGCAGGCACTTGTTTACAGAGTTTGTGCGTAGTGTGGTCGTCGTGGAGACACTCCATGTCTTGCTGCCATGGTAACTGACCTCCTCGACGATAGCAGCGGCACTTGGTGACACTCAGGGGTAAAGGGCATCGAGCAAACCTGCCAAGCCTCCTGGGGGACTCTCCGGCTGCTCAATGTGTCTGCAAACATGAAAGTGCAGTGGTGACGGCACTGGGAAGAACTGGCCCTGGAGCCAGGGGGTCCGCTCATTGAAAAGAGGCACGTCTCTATCGTTGATCCTGGCATTAATATAATTATAGCTGTGGGCAAAGGAAATCAAGCAGCACTCCTAAGCACACTCGTTAATTTCAAAGTGCCAGGCGGGTCCAGTGCCGCCAGGCTACATGAGGAGTTCTCCCAAGAGTCACGTTTCTTCCGTTTACCTATGTCATAATGGCACACTGGCAGATGGTGGAGGGGCACACTGATGGATACAGTCTTGCACCCTGGGCTTTCCCCAGTTGGTCAGTTAATGGATTACTGAAAGTGACCTTTACCCACCTGCCAGGGCATCGAAGAAGCTGCCCTGTGCATTGACAATCTACTTTGCAAGCTGCCATCCCACTTGTGTGTGGCATGGGTTCAGACATATGGATTAGGCAGCTGGTAGGCAGCTGGTAGGCAGACAGCGAGGAGTGTTCTGGACAGAGCCACAATGCAAGGAGTCACATGGGCATTTGGGCATGCCAGAGAAGTATGGGTAGTAGTGGGTGGACAGCAGGAGATGGCAGAGCTGTTTAGTAAGGGCTGAATGTCAAATTGGAATCGGGAGCAGAGTGGGCACAGCTGAATGTGGTGTATCCGATTGGCGATGGAACTGAGCAAGACCACCAGTGGAGAGGCCATAAGGGAAGGAGATGGATGGGCAGGAGGACTCAACCAAACTGTACTGGGAAGAGCCATTGCTGGGGGGCAGCTGACCTTGCTAGCTGTGGGTATGGACAGCAGGCAGCTGGTCCCAGGTGGACATCTGGAATTGTTCAAGGAGCCAAACAGACAGGGGGCAAATCACCTCTCGCAGAGCTGTTAGTGGGCACCTGGCCCCTCCGGGTTCAAGACTGCGAGCTGCTCATCACACCTCCTCACTGCTCTCGCTGCCTTACTTTAAATTATAAGGATGAAAGTGAAGGAAATCGGCGTCAACGTCAACTAATCACCGCCCAATTTAAGATGAAATAAAGGAGTTCTGTGAAAGCGCCGAGAACTTGAATACCTCGCAGCGCGCCCTGAATTGAGCTTTGATTCTTTTGAATTCTGTCAGAAATGAGGAAGGAAATTGGGAATTGATTTGCCATTCCTAATGGGATCCTGTCAAGGACGTGCAAGGAAATATGGAACTGAGACAGAGGGGTCAGACATGGGGGAAAGGAAGAGGACCCCATCATGGAGCTGAGACCGGGGAGTTAGACATTCACCCATATCCAAAGCAACTTACAAAGGAGGTCAAAGTAATCAAAAAACATCAGTCAACTGGCTGTTTTGAACAAGTGAAGGAGGACAGGCCACATGGGGGATAAACAGAGGACCCTGTCATACAGGAAAGACAGGAAGAAGACCCCATGTCTGATGTGGGGGAGAGGAGCTGGACTGTGGGGAGGCCTGGGGTTTAGAGGGGTCACACCTGGAGCTGTCAGTCCTGTGTTAGGGGATGAGGATTCTGTGGTTTGGGACTGTAGTGAGGGGCACTAACACAGAGACCACCACTGTGTCATTCGAGACCCTCAAGGCAGCAATTAACAACTCAGAGGCCCTCTGTTTTTACTTGAGTGGGTTTTTGTTTCCGTTTATAAGTTTACAGGGTCTTATCGTGACTTGCATGTACTGTTCAACACGTGACATGTCGCCACTCCCTGTGCCATCACGAGTGAGAAAAACTACCAGACCTCGAAACTTCTGACTGCCCTTAACTGTTGGATTTGAAAGGTCCAACATAAGAGACAGATAGATAAATGAAGGGCACTACATAATAGGTACAGGGAGAAACAGATAGAAGTAAAAGGCACTATATAATAAACACTTAGGTAGCTCCTGGGGTCAGGCTGGAGAGGGCATTCAGGAGGGGTCACAGGGCTCAAGTGGTCTCTGTAAATGGACTGCCAGATGTTACACTGTGCAACAGACAAAGCATGAAACAGGTATGGTCAAGTGGACCCCTCAAGCATCTCCAGTGCACCTCTTTTACTGCCATGACAAAGTCTGGAGTCTATCAACTGGCCTGTGAGGTGTGGCACAGGTGGGTAGCACCTCTTACCCCAACATGGTATAAAGTGACCAAAAAAAAAAACAGCTGTTCACAACCAGCTGGTGGGCGACTTTCTGCTTCGCTTTTAATCGGCCCCTCTGCCTTGCAATGTGACAGCTTTTTAAGCGTGAAATTACAGGAACGCAAGGCACAATGTGGGTCATGGAGCGTGCTGCCACAGACGCCAGGGAGACAAGGCCAGCAAGGGGGGGTGGGCTCTCCAAGGTGACACTGGGTGCTGACAATAAAGGGCTTCTCTCTTCTGACCTTTAACACTTTGTTGGCATTGGAGGGCTGTGCCTCCTCACAATGCCTGTCCTGATCTGATGGGCTGGTAAATTGATAGGTGAGAAATAGACAGAAATGCCACCTTAGTGTGGACCAGGAACGGCAATCAGTAGGTGCTTGTCTAATAATGAGGGGAGTCGGCAACTGCAGGGTGGGCCCCACGAGATCTGGACGATGCTGGGAATGGTGGGTACCTTGAGGGGAAGCACAACAGTTGGGCAAAGAACCAAAATCAGGCACCGTCCCCTCTTGGTGTCACCTCAGTCCAACAGGTGGGGTGACAGAGGTGATCCATGTGCCTCCCAAAGACCTCACTAAAGCTCCGATCCCCTTACCTCTTGACCCTCATGAGCCTCAGCACTACTGTTCAGGCATTAGTTGCTGCTCGTGTTGTTCGGCTTCTGATTCTGGATTTTTCTTTCAGATATTCTGTATGTTTTCTTTTTTGATTCTCTCATCTTGTTTAAGTTTTTTGCTCGGTGGATTCTGGATTTTGTTTGGGGTGTCTTTGGAGTTTCCTGTTTGAAGTCTGCAGGTTTTGGGCCTCATTTTGAGGGTGCAGGCCACAGGCCTGAATCTGAGTTTAAGGGCCAGGCCCACTTCGCGTCTTTAGGCTTTCCTGGAGTTGTTTATATTTAAGCCTCTTTCCAATATTATGAGCCCTGCAGAAAATTCACAACAGCCTCCTACATCTTCTTCTCAAACCCTCCTGACTCTCAAAGGGTTGACTGTCCAAAGCTACCTAAACCCCACCTTGGTGGTATTACTTCAAAGGGCAGCCATGGCCCATCACTGGCTAAGCAAACACCAGGTTAGAGCTCCCTCTAGTGGCTTTCTCTATATCCCTGGATCAAGTCTCCAACTGCCAATTCCCTTAAAGACATAGAAGTCTGTGCCTCTTAATGGGGACGCTGCAAGCAGACTGCCAATATAAATGTCAGAAGGCCAGTACTCTTGAACCCATGCACTAGGGGGCAGCATCCACTCCCAAATCTGTGAATTTGTGCCCTGCTACTTTCTCCTAATTGATGGTGGCAAATGAACTGGCCTCCAAACCTTGAAATTGGCAGTCTGATTTGATTTGGTCTGGGAATACATGCTACCCCCTAGGGGATCGATGAGAGAGTACTGGCATCATGAATTTTAAGTTGCCATTCTTGTCTGTGGGTGTGTAGCTGTCTTGTTGCTGTTACTTTACTCTCTCTTTCTATTGCTGCCCTCTACCCTAACAGGTACCCACTTCTCGCCTCATGCCAGATGATCATCCCATCACAGTACACTAAGGGGGATTTTGATAAAAGGAGACAATAACTACTAAAGATGATGACGCCTTTGGTGAAAAATAAACCATCCTGAGTGGTAAAGCGACAATGAGGTGATGTGCCTCTAGGAGGTATCTCTGGGTGGGTGGATTGAAGGAGCTGGAGGCAACCACACTACATGAACTACATAAAAGCACAAAGGCATTCAACTCACCACCATAAGGGGATGGTGGGCAGGCTCATACCCTGTAGAGGCACCATATAGCACGTCTCATAAGGTGGGTACCCTCCTGTCCTCCCAACCAATATCAAACCAAGGCAGGGGACTGCAGCCTAAAATGGCAGCATCAGGACAAGGCAGGAACTAACAATGGACAGTCTGCCAGTCTGCTGTCACTGATTCACCTAAGAGGACACGGGGAGAACATGCCAACTCCACACAGTTGGTAACTCTTCCCAGGATTTGATCCCTGGATTTTGAAATTGTGCCACCATACTGCCCTGCACAAGTACCTGATGGCAGGAGAAGGACTGGGCACTCTGCCTTCACCACATTTAGAAATTCAATCTGCAGTCACACAATTATACAATTATTTCTCGTCTGTTGAGGGGCTTGTTCTACTTCTGCTTTGGTGGGCTTGTCCACTGATTTGCCTTTAGCAGGTGGGGAAACTGGAGATCACAGCTTTTTAATATTCTGTGCTGTAAAGAGACTCTTCCCAGCTAATACTCTGATCTGATACTTAATGGAGAGGATTGTAAGGATGGCTGAGTCGAGAAGCGTTAAATGTGTAAATTAAATAATTAAATAAATAAAATGAAGTGACAAAGACAAGACACGCAGCACAGCAGGGACCATAAGCTCAGGCAGCAGAGCTTCCCGTAGTTAATGGCATCCAAGGGCAAAGTTTTGATGGATGGCAACAATAAAGAATAACTCCGAGGCACACCCAGTACCCTTGTCTGCTGATGAGGTGCCCGCTCTGCTCCTCTCCTGGGTGCCTCGTATAAATGGGCATTTGCTTACTGTGTGTATCTGGAAGGGCGGCTTTTACTGAAACTGGACTTGAAAATCAGGATAAAGAGTCAGCAGTAGGCATTGTCCATATCCATTGGCCCCGCCCTCCTCCCCATACCTCACGGGCTGTTTGACCTTAACTCTGCCCACCTCACGAAGCACCACTCACTAAACAGGAAGCATTCAAATTTAAAAAGGGGGCTCTGCGCTTTGGTTAGCATCCACATGGAGTTAGCACGTTCTCTCCTGTGTCTTTGCAGATTTTCTTCCCACCTCCCCAAAGATGGTCGGACTGTGGACTTTAAATTAGTGCGAGTAGGTCTCCTTTCACAGTTATTTCCTGCCTTGTGCCAGCTGCTGCCTAGATAGGCTTGAGCCACCTGCCTGCCCCACTTTGAATTAAGTTGGTTTGAAAGTGTGATATGTTATTACACGACTCTGTCTTCTTGTCACCTTGCCTAATAATTTGTTCCCCTGACATATTGGCTCATAACACAAAAGATTTACAGCCTCAGCCCTGAAGCTTATTGGCTTGTGCCCACAACTTGCTATCTCATTCAATGGAGATTTATGATGCCAAAAGGACTGTCTTTGTGCGCATAAGGCGTGTTACCCCAGGCCCAGTACATTTTCAAAAGTACATGTCAGTCAGTCATTCATTCAAATTCCCTTTCAAAGGAAAACAGCAGGAATGGGCACAGAGCTGGCACTGGCACTAAATGCCATCCAAGTACCTCACTGGGCACACACTGACTACCCCTTTAGTTTACGGTCACCAATTCATGACACACTGTGGAATGAAAGGAATGAGAGACACAAGTGCTGGTTGGTGGGGACTGGCTTTATGTCATATTGCGTCTTTCACACAGTCACGCATTCATTTCTTTCAAAAGCACGGAGTATAGGCAGATAAAATACGAATGCACTCTGAACCGAAGGACACGTTTTGAAAATGGGATCGTTCAGAGTTCAGAGAAGAGTTGGGAGTCAGGTCTCAGAGTGCAGGCGGCGCTCACCCAACTCATTAAACAGTCGCCCTCGTCCCGCGGCTCCTTCGCGTCCTGCTAGTCCTTCACTTATCGCTTGTGACCAATCAGAAGCCCCCCGTTCACGCTGCCTTTCTCCATTTTATACATGAGCACAGTTTGAGTTCACCAAAGTGGCAGCGCTTAAGCGCACAATGGAAACGAGCGGTGAAATGCACGAGAACCGCCCCGTCCCGCCCCGCCGCCGGGGGTCCTGACAGCCTCTCGTCTGAGTTAATGCGAGGTCGACGAGGAGGAAAGTCCTCAGCTCGGCCCCTGCTGGCTTTACACTTCTGACTGGAAAAGAAGAAAAAAAAAGGAAAGCCTCTCGCGTATTTTAATTGCTTTTGCTTCTCGCTGATTGTTCATCGCGCTTCCGCTCGGAAAACTCAAAGGCAGACAAGGCGATGTAATTGTAGGGGAAGGGATAATTAAAGGGAGAAAAGCCACTGCGCGAGCACGGGGGCTTACTGAGAGGGAGACGCGCAGGGGGTGCAGGGCCTGAGAGTCAAACGGCCTCTGGAGACGCAGGATCACAAGATGAAGATGCCAAGCTGGGATCACCTGCATAGATCGATGGATTGATAGAAAAGGCGCTATATAATCGACAGTTATATACATGGGACTAGCAATACATCATACATATTAAGGGGGCCATGTAGCGAACATTCAGAAATATGCAAGGTGCTACACGATTGACAGATAGGCAGACGCATATCATAAATGTAAAAGAGGTATATAATATAAATATATAACAGCTTCTATATAATAGGCAGATATACGTATTGTATAATGCATAGACAGACAGGTTAAACAGGAGCTATATACAGTACTAAATGTCAGACAGACACATTTTAAAGGCATTGTATAATAGACAAATATAAAAGAAACTATATAATAGAGAAAATATAAAAAATATAGCATATAATATATCATTAAATAGAGAAAAAGTGTTATATAATAGATATAATTAGATAACGGTGCAGGTGGCACATATTAAATGGGCTGAGTAACTGACAGACAGAAATATACAAAATGTGCTAAATAATAAATATACAAGGTGCTATACAGTAGACAGACAGATAGAAAGATACTGTAGATAGCTATGTGTCTATCCATCTCTCTATCTGTCTACAGATACCAAACACAGATGAAGACACAGAACACCCACTGGCTGTTCTAATAAGCCATGCAGTGTAGCCCAGGTGTAGGTGTCATTGTCTGTCCCATACGACCACATGAGAAACTTTCTTGGCTGACTTACGTTGACATTTGTTACATTTGAAAAAGTTGAATATCCACACAGTTGGGACCTGAAGACCACCAGTGAGTTTACCAAACAGCTGTCAAGTGATTTGGACAAAGAGACACATTGGGGATACTGTGAAGGTTAAAAAGGCGGCGTAACATTACACAACTTCAGGTCGTAGGGGATGTTAAACTTTACGAAAGGCGCTGCTGATCTAACTGCACGAGTATGGCAGATTACAGGAGTAGAAATGGCAAGGGACGACAAATTAGAGGACTCCGTAACAACTTTCCAGCACAGTGTCTGACGTGTTGCAAGCTCGCTCCTTTTTCTAACAGCCCATAATGTGCTGCCTGATGGAACAGCAGCCTAGTTCTGTGTGAAGGGTTAACAGCTACGGTGAGTTCAGCCACAATCTCTGACCTTTTTTTTTTCCAACACAAAACAGGAGACAACAGACAGAGGAGCTCCTTTCAACACCCGTGTTGCTTATTCCTCCTCGCTGCATTACATGTATTGTACTTCAGCTCTCACACATACGACAGCCCATAAAACAAAATTAAACCAGTTTGATTCAGTTGGGGCGAGTCGCAGACCGCTGTGGATGTCAGACTACATGTCTGCCTCTAACCTACCAAGATTACCCGAGCACATTCTGCTGCCAGCCCTGGTTAACATGGAGGACCTCCTTGTGCTGCCCTTTTGTTTTGTCCGCTTCAGTATGGAATGAAGGTGCCCTTTGAAAATTAGGATTAAGTCATGTTATTGATGAATTTATACTATTTTGAAAAATTTACTAATTCATTTTTCTGAATTTAATGAAGACACTGTATAAAATAATGAATAACTTGTTTCTGTGATTCTAACTATGAGGTAAGATAGTTATTTTAAATAAGGAAGTCAAGCTTTAAGGACAAGTATTTACACTCGCTAATCATGGCGCCCAGAGAGGGCTGATGTGTGGCATGTTGATTGGCACATACAAGTGCAGATTTTGTAAATGTGACAGCACTGAGTCCATGAACCCTAAATCTGCCAGGCCCTCATGACCTTTCTGTTACGTTCTTGTAAGTTCTAGCATATAAAGGCACTGCACATATATTGTGTAGATCATTATAGTAACCAAATATAATCCCAAGCGGTTTGTGCATAGGAAAGTGTTATGTATATCTATATGTAAAATGATTATTATTATGATTACACAGACCACAGCACTCCCTCGTGCACACTCAGCTCTCACACGTGGAGATGCTGAGCCTGCACTGCAAACTGAACCACCCAACTTAGCATACAAGGGCACTGCCACCTGGTGGGCATTTTCACATACAGCGCTGCTCTTACTCTTTTTTCTTCTTCTTTGCGGACGGCCACCCCATCGTGTCTGACAAGGCTTCACACACTCGGCTGCAGTACATTTTGTGAATCTGTGCATCATCTGATGTCATTTATTTCTTCAACTCATTTTGATGGAAATGTAGTAAGAAATAATAGGAGCCTAGGGTTCTGTTCACGAGGGTTATTAAAAGATACAAGTTTCAGAGGCTGCCTTTTAATTATGGAATAATGCAATTATGTCGCCACCGGGCACAGCGTTAGCAGCACAAATGGCGGGCCATTTGCATATCGGCTTTTCAGATTTTTTTTTTTCTGGCAGGTTATTTTTCTTTTTTTTTCCCCTTTGGCGCATCCACTCAGAAAAAAAAAAGAAAAGAAAACAAATTAAGCAAGCACAAATATGCAATTCTTTAATAGCTTTTAGAATTCATATAAAAGTAGTCATTACTTTGGAAATCCCTCACTTGCTGTGACATTCATTTAATTTATTTGCTTCTCTCTTTTAGATGTCCACCCTGCTGTGTCACTTGTGAGTCTGTGTGTGTTGTGGGTGGGGTTGGTGGACTTGCTGAGGTGTGTCTGACCCCCCCCCCCCCCCATGTAGGGGTGGCAAGAGGCTCAGCAGGACTGCTCCACAGTCCTGGTTTCAAATCCTAGCCGGGTGTGAGTTTACTCAGTCTCTCAATTTCCAGCAGTGCTGGTCACCATGCCATATTTCTCATTTTCAAACATATCTAAGAGTAAGTTAGGTATCTCTCATGTAGCGCCTTTTGTCTGTCTGGCTGCCTATCTACTGCAAGGAAACTGCAATGGAGTATAGGTGGGATACCCTGACCTGGCCAAGATGCCAGGCTAACAGATTCTTGGCTGGGCTTGGACTCAAAGGGCGCAATAATCCTTCATGCAGCTAGGGGGCAGCACAAGGGCTAAGGCCACTGGCAAGTGTATTACAGGGCCTGAAGGGGTCTCAATGGGAACAGAGAGGACCCATAAATGCCCCCTTGTAGGCAGGAGTGCTACTCACAAGATAAGCCAAATAAGGTGGGAGACAGTGGAGGGAGCACGCACTTGGTGACTTTGTTAACCTTTTGTATTCTGTGTCCCCTTTGTCACTCACCGACCTTGTGAATTTATGAGGTGTTAAATAAAACACATCTGAGCTGTGCTGGAGTGTTCCAGGGCACAGCGCTCACTCCAAATAACACAAGCGCATTCCTAGAAACAAGTGTAATCTACTTAAAGGCATATAAAATAAAAGGGTCTTCAGAACGTGGGGCGTCCCAAAGCTGGAGAGCACTGCAGGTGACGTTCTCATCCTCGTCCTATATGGATTGAAGTTGCAGAGTGGCTACCGCAGGGTGAATGAGCCAGCAGAGCACAGAGGGTGCGAGGGAGTGGAGTGTTTGACGAGGTTACAGATGGACTGAGGGGCCGCGCTGTGGACGGCCGTGTATGTCAGAAGAGGAGTTTAAAATGTCACGCGTTCATCAACAGGGAGCCAGCGAAACTGAGTGACCAGGGTGGTCTGTGGTAAGGATGCAAGCAGCACAGTTTTGCACATACTGGAGCTTCTTAAGAGAATATGCTGGTAGACCAAAGAGAAGGGCATTACAATAATCTGAACAGGAGGTGATGAAGCCCCACGAATATGTGTCTCAGAGTCAGTTAGTGACAGAAATGGTCGTGCAGATGAAAAAAGGAAATCTTAGGTTAACTGATTCAGTTTCAACGCAAGAGAAATGCCAGGAAATCCTGTAAAAATCAGTTCAGAATCATTATGGTAAGCCTTTCTCTCATGATGGCAGCTGAAATTACTAGGCTGGCAGTGCCCTCATAGCTCTCTTTCACTCTCTCTCTCAGCGAATGCTGTTTGGGCGGGGTGGAGACTAATGATCTGGGCGTGGCTAATTCTTGTACAAGGAAATTAAAAAGATGCATTAGACTTCCAGCCCAAGACTCTGCCCTTTTTAACCTTTAATGGTTGTATCCCCAGATCACTCAGGTGCTGTCTGGAAAACTCAGCAGTGGATGTAAGGAGCCTACTATGCATACATTAAAATTCTCAAGAACAAAGAAAAGTCTACGTTAAGTCAGCCACGAAAATATTTAATAAGCCATCCTCCTGCTTGACTCGGCATTCTCTGCTCCTCAAGAGTCAAAATGGACATCTGAACTGCAGTGGCTTCCTCTCTAAGGAGTAAATTAAGATCTCCCAAATGAAGCCACGCCCCTTCCTGTGTTGTCTTGGAAACATTCAGGAGGCAGGTGACGGTCCCATCACTGTTGGGATTATTTATTTCTAATCAAAACCATCAGGACAGCAGACATCAGGTTAGGAAACTCGACTCTTGGACTGCCCATCTCTCAATCTGTGACACTTCTCTGTCTACCGCAGTTCCTTCTGCCTGCTGACTCCTTGCCCAGCTCTCTTCCTGTCTCCAGTTTGAACAGGCCCGTCGTCAGACTGTGATCACTGGCCACTGCCCTCGGGTCAGCTGCAGTCCTGCATTTGAACCAGTGACACCAGGCAATCCCAGATTTAGTGCTGGCGTTAAGGGTCCTGTTGTTGTAGTGCCATTGGTACCCCTTACAGCTCGATGTCTCTAGCAGAACCAACTGAAATGTCTTGCACTCCCAGTTATGACCGAGACCTCCTGAATAGCATGGAGTCTAAAGATGGGCATCAGAAGGCAAAAGGCTAAGTCTGCCCCACGTGGGCCACGTCTGATCTGCAAGTTGGCCCGCGTCACCTTCAGTTTAATTGGATGCATACTGAAGACTCCGGGGCCACTCGGTGACATGTCACATTTCACGTCAGTCATCAGGTGCAAATGGCAATGGCAAGTCGTCCTCTTATTAAATTTGTCCTTATGCCCCAGAGACCTGATTCGGCGAATTTTGCCCTTCCTTTAATATTAAACATAAATCAAAGACAATGGGAATCGGCTGCCAGGCGGACCGCGGCTGACGTGTGAGGCATCTGATGTCAGCAATCCGAGCTTTAAGAGTCATTAAAATTAAAAGTTTGAAAAACTTCCAAATGCTACATGCAGTCACTTGAATTCCGAAAGGAGATAAAAAACTGAAAAAAAGAAAAACTGAGAAAGTGCTGGAAAATTTCAAAAAGTGCTATATGAGCAGACTGGACGATGGCATAGAAGTTAATCATTCATCCAGTGATCCAGCCACCCATCCAATGACAAATCAATCCATTCCTCCAGTGATCACTCAGTCAGTTCATCCTGACATCCAGGTCTCCATTCATTAAATCATCTAGATGTCCGCCCTTCCATCCATTCATCCATCTGTCCATGTCTGCATTCACTCGGTCAACCAACCATCCACCTCTTCATACATTCATCTATTCTTCCATCACCTACTGCAACCCATTCTCTATACATCTACATAGGGATCCATTCATTTCATCTGCCATCCATCCACAGATCCAGCAGTCCAATCACACATCCATGTCTCCGCTCCTCCAGTCATTTAGTCCATGTCTACATCCATCTGGTCATCCACCTGCTCAGACACCCACCTATTCATTTATTCATACACTCGCTGATCCATTTATCCACGTGATTAATACTTCCTTCATTTATCAATACATCCATTCAGTAATCAGTTCATCCACTTTTCCAATGATGACTTTATCCTGTTTTATGGTGCCCGTCCATCACAGGGCACACTCAAATGACCACAGAGCCCCTGCCAATTAACCTAACCTACATATATGAGAACAGGAAGAACGTGAAAACAGCAAACAGGCTGGACTTGAACCCAGGACTGAAAAGCACTGCTCAGAGCAGACAGACACAAACACAAATGTTCACCCACCAGGCCGAGGACCCACTGGGAGGGTCCCTGCGCCATTGCACAATGACACCTTAGTTCTTCTTCCTATTTTGTCCACGTCTGAGCCCCTGCAGTCCCCTGAGAATTTCCCAAAGCCCCCACATGGAGGAATATATAGATGGGCACTTCTGGTAAATGAATGAACGTGCCTCACATTTCACTGAGATATAAACTTTTAATGAGTACCCGATGGACAACAGCAGCAGCCCTGATTTGGGCACCTGCCCTGTCACACGCACACCAATGAAATGCCCACACAGATGCCCTTTTCTCATGCATACAGGAGGGGGTGCTCTCATCAGCACTTTTTTATTTTTTTTTAATATTAATGACTCCATCCTGGTGCAGAAACCTCAATTCCACTTTTTTCATATTGCAAAGGGGAAAAATTGAGATGACGCGTTAGAATTCTGTAAAAATGTTTCCGTTAAGCAGAAACCGAATGGATTTAAAATGCCCAAGGCGGTCGAGCAGCGAGATTACCCAGCGTGCGTCGGACAATGATGGAAAGTAATAGCTGCCATGTTTCGCCTTTAACTTTTAATGTGTCTGAAATGAAAAATAAAGCAGACACCTGCCTTTGCATTTCCTGCCCATTTCCTCCTTAAAGGCATCGCCAGCTGTGCCTATGATGGTCCAGCGATTGGCAGCAGCTGTCCAGTAATGTCTGGGTAGTGGTGAGAAGTCAAGCAAAATGACACCTTTTATGAACGAACTAAAAAGATTACAATATGCAAGCTTTCGAGGCAACTCAGGCCCCTTCTTCAGGCAAGATGGGCAATGCATGCCATGAGCGACTGATCGGATACAGAGTGCTGGTGCAGAAGCCTCACCAGTAGGGGGCACCAGGGTGGCGGTCGTCCTGGACTGATGAGTGTGAGTGTGTGTGCAAATGTGCCATGCAATAGACTGGCATCCTGTCCAGGATTGGTTCTTAATGATGTGGAGAAAATGGATGGATGGAAGCTGTGAGGGCTTTTCAGCTCCTGACTATTGCAATGCATTGTGCTATGGCCTCCCGACTAAATATATCAATAGATTACAATATGTTCAGAATTCTGCTGCTCGTTTTCTTACGCACACTAAAAAATCTGCTCACATCACTCCTGTCCTCTATGACTTGCATTGGTTACCAGTTTCTTCAAGAATCAAATATCAAATTATTCACCTGTCACCTTTAAAGCCCTTCATGGTTTAGCCCCTCATTATCTGTTTGAGCTGCTGCTTCCTTACACTCCTGCCCGAACATTAAGATCATCGGACTCTCACTTATTCACCGTACAGAACCTAAACACAGGTTACTAACTACTGTATGGGTGGCAGAGCCTTCAGTGTGATAACCCCTAAAACTTGGAATTCTCTCCCTCTCAGCCTTCGTGAGGATAAATCTATTATTCATTTCAAACTCCTGTTAAAAACGCATCTCTTCAATGAGTATTATTCATTTTGTTGTATGTGATTCTATTGTTTTGTGAATGTGTTTATTGAATTGTAAAGTGTCCTTGAGAGTATGAAAGGCACTACATAAATAAAACGTATTATTATTAAGAAGACGGACAGAGTTGAATTAACAGTGCTGTTTGCAGGGTGCCATTTCTCAGTTTCTCTCATTTCCTTTGTTACTCCAAGAATCACAAACTGGTGGTGCCAAGTCATTACTGGATGAGGTGAGTGAGCGAGAGAGCGAGCGTTTGTGTGTGTTAGACGAGGATCGATTCATTCTTTGTGTTATCTAGCAGTTCTTTATTAATGTTCAGCTTATTTAAGCCATCATTGTCTGATAAGCCCTGAAGATGTGTCTGTCCTTCAGCACTCGGTGTCATTTGCACCTGTGGTCGCTCCGCTCATCATTAACTGTCAATATCAGGATACACTTGGGAGCACAAACTCCAGAGAAACAAAAAGAAAATTAAAAAAATGACAAAACAAAGCTAAGCGTTTAAAAGCTATCAAAAAGAGTAATAGGATGTTAAGTTATTTAGCGCCTTTGTGGTGGAGTACAAATCAAAGGGGGTTTTGCTTAAGATATAAAATGCACTCATGAGGCCTCATCTGGAGTCCTGTGTTCACCAGGCTACCAAAAAGACCTAACAGTTCTAGAAAAAGTCCAGAGGAGAGCAACTAGTCTGACGCAGACCCATGGGGGGCAACCACCCAGATTTAAGACAACAGAGGACAACTGCGCTGATTGAGGACCAGTGAGTAACGGCAGAAGGAACTGAACCTTCTCACTTTAAGAGGAGACAGGGTGGAACTTTGTAAAATTATGATGGAATGTGGGATGGCAAATTGAGACTGCTGCTTGGCGGAGAGTTCTTCAATAAGAACACAGAGGCACGGATATTTGTGAAAGGAACGTTTCACACCCACCAACCCATCCATCCATTTCAGAAAGCCACTATAACCTAAGCAAGACCGCAGAGAAGCTGGAGCCAATCTCAGTGTGCATAGGGAGCAAGGCAGGAAGAGCCCCTGGAGAGGGTGTCAGACACATGAAATAAGTGACCATCGGGTCTGGTGGACAGTAGGACTTTAGGGACCTTTAGAACTTCAGACGAATAACACTGGCAAGCCTGCTGGACTGACTGTCTTGCTCTAATGTTCTAGTGAGAGGTCAGGCTGTGCCCCCTTTGGAAACCCTGGCCCTCCTCAGCTTACTCTCCTCGTCTCCTTTGATGTCACCTTCTAGAAGATTCCTTGTTCATAGTGCGCCTCTGGTCCACCAGTGTGTTGGCGATGATCAATATGCACTGAGAGTACAGCTGATCATGATTACGGTGGCGGGCAGCAGCGATTGTGACGACAGATAATTAGAGAGGCGTGGAGAAGAAAATTGGAGAGACACATTGCTGTAAGCGGTACAGCTGTATCGGCTGTTGCCCAAACACGCCCACCATTGCACCTCGCCCAGGTCTGGCCTGACATGTAATCTGGCTGCCTCTCACTGGCTGGACAATCCACGTTTATCTTATATACTGTAGTTCTTTACACAGCAAGCTTTTCATCGCAAGTCTTCATCACCCTCTTGGCCACGTGAGAGTTGAGGTGCTCACTTCAAAAGGGACGCCGGCCCGATGTGATCCCCCTGAACGGGACATCAGCCTTTTGCATTCCTTTTGAATGGGGTCAACGTCTGTGCTCACCAAGTTTCACCCTGAACAGGACCTCAGCCCACTCTGTCCTCCCCGAATCAGCCCATGGAGCTCATGTGAAACTGGACTGCCGTACCAATCCTGATCAGGACTCCCACTGACTACTCTAATCTTTGACTGGAACACCAGCCCCTTCAGACCACTTTTGATGGGATGCTGCCACCTGCTCTCACACTCTGACTGGGTGATCATCTTGAAATGGACACCTGGCCACTGCGTTTACCCCGAATCAAACACCACTGTGTTCCAGTTACCCTAAAAAAGCTTCCAGTTTGCACCCTGACCTGCAATTCGTGAATTCACCTTGAGCGGGATACCCACTGAGATCGCCACAAATGGCACTGCAGTTTGCCAAGCTTACCCTGAACGGAACAGCAGCCAGTTGTTCTCACCTCAGATGGGATGTTAGGTTACTGTGACCACTCAAAAGGGGTGCCAGTTCCTTGGGCCCACTCTGAGTGCAACGTTCGGTCTTGAATGGGATGCCAGCCCCTTGAGTGAAGTTCCTCTTCCACACTGTCATCCTGATAAAGCCACCAACTGAGGGGATTGTGGCTCCCCTTAATGGGTCACCAGATTGTGTATCTCCCCTGAATGGCCTCCCAGTTCACTACACGTTCACTGTGTAAGGAAGGAAAACTCGATTCCTTTGCCGAGATGGTTGGCCACCGGCAGCTGAAGTGCCAGCTGGCAGATGAAGTGTCGGCTCTTTTGTCCCTGAATAGGTTCCTGTAACACAGCGCCATCATGTGGATGACTCGCCCACCACTGCACTGGCTGCCAAGTTTAAGAGAAATGGCATGAGATGAACGGGGAAAAATGCCGGGCAGCCGGAGTCGGACTAGCGAGAGCAATGAGCACAATTTCACAAGTACTGATGACACTCACACACCATACGTGATGATGACATTTTTACAGATTGCTTGACAATTAATTTAAAAGTCATCGCCTCACCTTTTTTGTTTTTGAAAGCCAAATGAAAAATGTGTAAAAAAAAAATGAGGTCAGCTTGAACGAGAGGCAGCGCCTCGGGCACAGTGGCAGGATGGGCACTCACTCAAACAAGAGAGGCCTTCATCTGCTCAATCCAGCAAAGAATCCAATTATTATTTAATCAGTCATCTCACCCAGTCTTTGAATGAGCTCAGTTAATCAATCAATGCATCGATTAATCAAACACTCACTCACTTATTGCACACTTTTACTCACTCAGTCTATCAATTAATTAATCACTCAGGCTTTCACTAACTCAATGAGTAAATGAATCGATCAGTCAGTGACCACTTAATGACTTAATGACTCAGTCAGTCACCAGCTGCTATGCCCCACCCTGACCACACCCACCTACCATGCCCCACCCTCTGGGTGTCAGGCCACGCCCCTTCCCCAAGCCCTGCTGTTTATTCACATGCCCTTGAGCTTCACTTTGGCTCAGCGGTTGAGTCTGTCCTTTTCCTTCTTTATTTTCTGTATTTTATGACATTTTGTATTTCTTGTTTTATTTTTTAGCTCTTGTTTTTTTTTTGGCCTACAGCAAATGCCTGAATTTTACCCACAAACCCACCTCAGATGTGGCACTGACAGAAGCACTTTAAACAGCTCAGGCCTGCCTCGAAGCTGCATGAAGTTGTGAAAGAAAATCAATGGCATTTATTTGAACTCCGATCTCGGCAAACTCGCTTGCAAGGCAAGACAGACAACTCACTCAGTTTGAAATGGAGCCGAGACGACAAGGTTACAGCGTAAGTAACAGTGAAAGGTGAGACCCGGGACAAGATGGGAGGGCTACTGTCCCCGATGTCACGACACGTCACAAGGCCATCGCTCCTCTCTTGGTCTCCTGCGGACCACCTGACCCAGTAAAAGCACATTTGGCTATGAAGGGGGTGGGCGTTTCGACAGATGCTGTTTGGCACCCAGTCTGGGCCAGCTTATCGCAGAACATCTCAATCAGAGTCACGGTTTAGGGCCGGGGGGCAGCAGATGATTAAAGAAGGGGTTGATTTCTTTTGTTTTTATAAAATCGACAGGTGACAGCAGGAAATTGGAAATGACAAACATTTTCCGGCTTGGCATAAATCTTTTATGTTTTAATATCAAAATGTATAAATGATTTGGTGACAGATATTACCTTCTTTAAATCCTCTTGCTATATTACAGCATTCTAAAGAGCATTAAAGTTTAATAAAAAAGAGACTCTTAAAATGCAGAGCGGGGAGATTCGCATTACAACGTCTCCCTCTCTAAGAATTCATTTTCTTTCAGGCAGATAATAAACAAAGAATATAGATTATTTTTGATTATGTGTAGCTGGGGGGTTCTGGTGCTTGCTGCAAATGCACGCTTCACGCTCAGAGCTTTGAAAAACGCTGATCCTGTCAGTTTTCATGAAGCCTAAGTGAAAACATGAACATCAGCATGGAAATGAGGGGGCATGTCGTACAGCAAAGGCATCATTAAAAATCAAAATCCGGAGAGGAGGCGTCCTGGGAGGAGTGGGCAGCGGGCAACCAAAGGGGGCACAAGCTGTGCCTGATGGCGTCTGCCAATGGAGAGGAGCTGAGCTGGGTGGCTGGACGTCAGTCCGACTATCTCAAAAATATCATTCAGCTGGTTAGTCAATCTGTGACTCCATTAATCAATCATGCAGTTTGTTAATCAGCGATTACTCCATCAGTCACGCTCACTCAATCAATCAATCTATCAGATATTTAATCACTCAATGAGTCAATTAGGCAAAATATCAATTACTGCATCTGGTAATATCAGTCAATCAGCTAGTCAATCAACGAGTCCATTAGTCCATCAATAACTTCATCAGCCCATCTTAATCGATCAGTTAGGTTAATCAATTACTCAATCTCAAATCAAGCAACTAGTTAATCAGTTGGTTTATTATTCAATCAGTTAACTCCATCAGTTAATCTAAATTAATCAATAAATCAATCAGCTAATTAATTAATGAGCCATTTAGGAAACCTAACAATTACTACATCAGTTAACACCAATCAATCAGTAAGCTATTTAAAGGGTCCATTAGTTGATGAATGAGCCCATTAATCAATCAATATTTTCAGCCAATCTTAATTGATGACTTAGTTATTCAGTTACTCAATCGATTTCAGTTAATCAAGGAGTTGGTTAATCAATAAGTCAGTTAGCTGATCAATCAATCAAGTAACTCAAATCAGCCAATCTCAATTATTCAGTTAGTTAACCAGTCAACAAAGCAATCAATTAACCCAATCAGTCTATATCAATTAATAAATGAGTCAATAACTCAATCAATCAATTAATCAATTTGTTAATCAATCAGAGATTTGGTTACTCCTTCAGTCAATCTGAACCAATCAGTTCATTAATTAATGGGTCAATTGCTTAATCAGTCAATGCCAATCCATCAGTTAGTTAATCCCTCCAAGGTAAACCTGAGCACGACTCATTTAACCCAAGCCCACAGCCTCCCCCCCCACAGCGCTGGGCACACACCAGGCCCAGTCACGCACACACCCAACCAATCCCGACAAACCAATTAAGTAAACCTGCTGCTGTGGATGTTTGAAGAAAATTTAAATAGCAGGAGGAAATGACACCGACAAGGGCAGAAAGTGCCAACTCCACACTGGCAACCACTGGCTGGGGGATTTGAACTCAGGATAGTAGAATTGTGACACACTGTGCCAGTCTAGAAAGACGAGAACAGCTTTTACTCTACCTGTGAACATTCTTAGTGGACAGTTTAGTCCTCGGCCCTGTACCACAGGTGACAGTCACTAAGTAGCCGGTGGGCACAGACAGCCACTAGAACTGTGGCCTGTAAGTCACATTGGTGGGCGGCTGTCTAAAGAAAGACTCGTGCTGGAAATGTGGAGCTGGAGTGGAAGGAGGACACTACTGACTCTGAAGTGGTGCGCCACCTTACGACGCTCCAATAAACTGCAATGCTGGACCGGCTGCATTTGTCCGCAGACCGTCGTTTTCATTACGTGCAGACTTTGAACTGTTAATTAAGTTCATCCGTCTTTCATACATTTTGTGATGAGGACTCGAGTGGCGACCCGCGCCCCACAGATCGAGTCGGGGGCTTGGGGGGTTCGTTCGGAGCGCTCCGCTTCCTGAAGCCGCTCGTGAATAAACGTCTTCTCTGCAATTTCCGCCGTGTCGCCGCGTTACTGCGCAGCTTTTCAATAAACTGAGCGGCGATGAAAACTTTTAATTAAAGTGCGCTCTCAAGTCGTGTAAATGAAGACTCCGGTGGCGATTTAAACGCAGAGTTCCTGCGGGGGAGCGTGGGAGTGAAGCGCCGGCGTGACAAGCGTTTAGCGTGCGTTCGGGATGCGGAACTCACAATCATGTGGAGAAATAAAATAAAAAAACAAAAAACAAAAAAAAAAACAACACAGAACTACGAATAATTCAATGAGCAGATGTCTTCGCTTTAATGACTTGTTGGCTCGGTGCTGCTGTCATACCGCCGGGTGGCTTGCCAGGATTCTCGAAATATATAAGAAAATGTTCTCCTTGTCCCGATTAAGAAATGGGGCATGTACGGTGGCGCAGCGCTTAGCGCCTCTGCCTCGCGGTTCCAGCATTCCTGACTTTGAACCCCGTGCCCGCCGATGTGTGTGTGGGCTCTGCACGTTCTCCCCGTGCCGACGTGTATGTTCCACATCATCCACATCACGGTCTTTGGCACCTTAAGTTATTAATTTATTTGCATTTGTTTAACGGTTTTTCTGCCTGTATGTTAATGTTTGACACTTTTATGCTCTTTTCCGTGCTTCTATTCCTGCTCTGCCTTTTTGAAGATTTGTAAAGTTCTTTAAGCATAGAAAAGGTGCTATATAAATTGATTATTTAATATTTTTGCTCAAAACATGCAGGTTTGGTGAACTGCCTATTCCAAATTGGCTTCACATATTAATCAGATCACTAGGACAACAGTTTTTCACTTAAGAAATACAGCAAAAGTTAGACCTCTTATATCATTGAAAGATGCTCAGAAATTAATCCACGCTTTTGTTTTCAGTCAACTAGATTACTGTAACGCACTCCTCTCAGGACTACCCAAAAAAGACATAAATCGACTGCAACGAGTGCAGAATGCAACTGCTAGAATCCTAACTAGGAAAAGAAAATCCAAGCACATTTCTCCAGTTTTGATGCCACTACACTGGTTACCCGCGTCATTCAGGATTGACTTTAAAATACTGCTGATGGTTTACAAAGCCTTAAATAATCTCGCTCCATGTTATATATCGGAGTGTCTGACATCTTATATTCCAAATCGTAAACTTAGATCTTCAAATGAGGGTCTGCTCAGAACTCCAAGAGCTAATCTTAAAAGAAGTGGTGAGGCGGGCGGGCAGGCGGCCTTCTGCTGTTATGCACCTCAAATCTGGAATAGCCTGCCAATAGGAATTCACCAGGCTGATACGGTGGAGGTCTTTAAAAAACTGCTAAAAACACATTACTTTAACATGGCTTTCTCATAACTTCATTTTAATTTAATCCTGATGCTGTGCATATTCAATTAGTTATCATTACTATTCATGGTGGCTCCAAAATCCATACTAACCCCTACTGTCTCTTTTGTTTGTTTTCCTGGTTTTCTGTGGTGGCGATCTGCGCCATCACCACCTAATCAAAGCACCGTGATGTCCCTACATTGATGTATTAAAGGCTAGAAGTCCACATGACCATCATCATCAAGTCCTTCCATGAGAACCCTGAATACAATGACAACTGATCATTTATGTTAGGTAGAATGCCTACAGGGGGCTGGGTGGTCTCATGGTCTGGAACCCCTGCAGATTTTATTTTTTCTTCAGCCGTCTGGAGTTGTTTTTGTTTTTTCTGTCCTCCCTGGCGATTGGACCTTACTTTTATTTTTTCTATGTTAATTAGTGCTCCCTTATTCTAATTTTTATCTATTTTGTCTTTTTTCTCTTTCTTCATCATGTAAAGCACTTTGAGCTACATTATTTGTATGAAAATGTGCTATAGAAATAAAGGTTGTTGTTGTGTGAATGTAAATGTGCCTAAGCGGGCACTGCAATGGACTGGCACTCTCACTACGGTTGTTTCCTGCCTCACTCCCACCTGCAGCCAAGGTGGGCTCCTGCTCCCAGTGTTTCTGAGAATTGTATCTGGCTGTACAACGAGGCCTCCCTAGATATAAAGGTCATCAATGGATTTTTTTTCTTTGCATCCTGTCACTTTAGCCTATTGAATGATGGCTGTGTATGTGCTGTTTGACATTTTTGATCCTCGAACATGGCTGGAAATGGCTCAATTATTCGTAAGCCCCATTGAGAGAAAACACCTTACACGGCTTTACCAACCATGGGCACGATCTAAATGGCACAGACTATCCCAAATTTAATGGACAGAGTGAGGGAAAGCCCCACTAGGATCATAAAAGGGTGTTGGGAGAATTGCGAAGTTCGGCACTCAGCCACAAGAGGGCAGTAGGTGCCAGCACTGAAGGACATGTTTGCGTTTTCCTGGGACGAAGCCCCCTTAGAAGAAGGGACCAAATTTCAGTTGAATGCTTCACTTGGAGTTTATATAGCTAAAGGTCCTCCGCCACCTTTGAAGTCAATCTGGCGTCATACTGCCAAAGTCCCACCATGATGAAATGCTTTGAGCCCGTAAATGTTAAGACGAGGTGAGCTGTGGTTTTAGGAAAGAAAAAGCAAAACAGTCCTGCCACCCACCCTCCACACATAAATGTCAAGAATGGGATGAGTGTAATGTGAAAATGTATAGCAGTGCTGCAAGCAGCCAGATCAGTTACTTGACAATTGCTTTATATAACGCCTTTCATCATACATAGTAGGCCCAGGATAACCCACATGTCACCTCCAAACAGATATTTTTATGGGCAACTATGGGGACCTTGGGTGAGGTCTCACATGTGGCATGGACCTTCAAGAAGGCTGGCAATGGGAAGGCGGACCAACCAAGCAGAAAAGGTCTGTCCATCCATTGATCAAACCACCTTTCAGCCATCCTTCTATCCATCCTTCCATCTGTCTGTTTCAATAACTGTGTCCATGTTTCATTCATTCATTCTTCAATACATCCATCCAGCTTTTCTTCTGTCCACTCTTCTATTCCTCCATCATTCTATCCATCCACCTGCCCATCCAGTATTCTGCAATCCCCCCACCATCTGGCCATTTGTCTGTTCATCCTCTCTTTCATCCATCCTTCTGTCCAGCTATACATTCCTTGATCAATCCATCTGATCATTTATTGTTTTCATTTAAAAACACCATTTTTTTAAATGAAATTGTAGCAGTGTGGACATTGCCTGAGACTTGAACCCTGGTCGGAAAATGTGTGACAAGCAAATCTGACACGGCTGCATCATTCGGCTGAACCTCAGTTTTGGCACTTGGAGAAGCAAAATGTGATAAGGTGCAAAAATGGGACAGAACTTTGTACACTCAGGAGGGAACTTTTATACACATGGAGAGTACTGAAGCGAACATCTTACGTTTGGTTTAAAGTTTACGTCACCAAGAATGTGGATTTCATTCACGCTAAACCCTGACCACACCAACCCCTAACCTTCATATCTGTCCTAAACTGTAATGACGTCATGATGCTGCCGGTCTACAAGTGTTTGAGGTCCACAAGAATGATGGGAAAAAACTGCTGTTGTCGTCTTTTGATGTGACCAATCACAGTTTGGATTCTGGAGGACGGCCCTCCCTGTCATGCTCTTTGAAAATGAAAACAGCTGGCAGAGTCCGCATGTAGGGAGGACTGGCACTGCATTCCCCAACCTGTTCATCTTTCCATTCACTCATCCTTCTGTCCATCCATTTGCCTGTTCATCCTTCTGTTTTTCAGTCTCTACCTGCACCCAATCCATCCATTTCCCACTCCTGCCCAAATCCTACCTCAGCAGCTCAGAGTCAGTGAGTGTAGATGTGAGCGCCTGCCTTCATGCCAGCTCGGAGGATACCCCGCAGGCTGAGAACACAATCTACTGTACACTGACGGGTATCGGTGGCCCACTCAGAGTTCTCAGCCCACGACGCTCGAAACTCTGCATGTCAGATGAACGGCCCTGTCACCTTTTTCAAGCTTTCCAGGCCCGTGTCACAAAAGACAAAAAACAAAAAAATAAAAAAAGTCAGATGGGCACTAGCGCCCCTTTGTGTCATGTTCATAGGCTGACATTTTTGCACCTCGCCTTGGACTGATCATGACAGGCGGACTCTTCAATTGGTCTCCTAAGGAAAAAGAAATGGCTTAGCGCCCACTGCAGGCTGCTAAATAAGTCATAAGGTGGATCAGAGGAGATATGCGGAACATTTCAAAGTAATGGAATAAATCCTCTGGACTGAAGCCACCTTCCTTTGTAATGAGAATAAAAACTGGTGAGGCAGAAAGCACTTTACCACCAGTCAGGAGCCCAGAATTAGGGAAACAAATGGTGCGTGCAATAAATCCTGGGAAAATCTCCAGGGGCCCGCCATGCCGCCTTGAATCAGACTCATTTCACTCGCTCGAGCCCAGCGTGGCACAGCGCTCCCATAATTCATTTCCTGCACCTGCTACCATTCTTTTCGAATTTGATTGGAAGCTTGGTCAATGGAGGCTCATCTCACAGGCAGCCACTTGGGGTGGCATCTTCTCTTGGCACTGGGACTCCATTAAGAAGCCTACATTGTCATTATGTGGGCACAGGAGTGTGATGGAGTAAGCCAAAGAGAGGCTTCACCAATGACATTGGTGACATTAACTGCTCTGTGAGAATCTTTAGTACACCCTTCTCACGGCACTGGGGCATTGCCTTATAATGCCATCTGAGCCACTGAGATGGCTCAAAACAAATTAGAGCTGCCACCTGAGGTGAATGTTGCTCTGTTATACCCACAGAATGACAGTTGCATTTTGACTGGTACTTCCATGATGGCATCAATGGTCTCTGGGAAGGAGAGGTGTAACTGAGCAAGGGGTTAGTGGTCACACTGGAATTTTGACTTGAATTGCCATCACTGCATGTGAAGCACCTGGGTCAATGGAGTGACATGCAAGGGGCAGAAATTGAAAGAGTCCATGGCAGACACCCTGGCAGTCAGAAGCCCCAAAGAAGATATTGACTGGCTAAGACTGCATGGGGTACACGCACCGAAATGGGTGCGGAGACCACCCAGGTAGACGTGTAGTAACTTCATGACAAGCTGTGCTGTGACTAAAGTCCATTTAGAATGGGCTGTAGGTGACACTACTTGTACCCCAAAACTGCTCTGTAGTTTCATGGGATGTAACAGAATAGTCAGATATGCCTGTGCAATGTTGGGCACCAGAGGAGAACCAACACTGGACAGGACCCCAATCCATCGCCAACTCAGTCATTCTCTGTCACCGTCCACAGGCTCTAATTAACCAAATAAGTAAGTTCGTAGGACTTGGGCACCAGACTGGAACCTCGAGGTGCCAATCAATTCCTGGTGAGTTATCATTCTGTCTGCAGTTGCCAGCTAATGTAATGTGTGCACCTTGGAACCCAAACCCCCAATTCAGCTAACAGGTGGCATCACATCGGGCATCAGATAGGAGCCCACACTGAAGGGGATGCCAATCCATGTCCTGTGTGCTGGCACTAAGGCAAGAGTTACCAAGTAACCTAATGGGCACATCTTGGTAGACACCAGCCTACAATCGAGTAGACTCCCAATGTAGTAGAGAAGTGGGGCATCAGAAGCCAGTCCATCACTTGTGTGCCCGCACTGATGTGGAGTTGCTAATTAACCAAATGTGCACGTCTTGAGACCCCAGCCCTCAGACTGTAGACAGGTGGGTCGTGTTGGGTGGCAGACAGGAACTCGTAGTGGAATAGGGTGTCAATCCATTACCAACATTGGTATGTCACTACAGAAATAAAATGTATCAAAGATACCAGAGCAGTCTGGTGGAGGACACACATCAGGAGTCACCAATTAACTGATGCGCACGTCTCAGTTTTCCAACCCTCAATTAAATAGACAGATGGAGTGGCAGACAGGAAGGCAGCCTAGAAGGGGCACCAACCCATCACCAACCTCAACGGCACTCCATCAGAGACGCCAGACCAGTCTGGAGGTGCCAGTTAACCAAATGTGCCCGTGTTTAGGACCCTGGACACACCATCACTTATCCCAGACTAACCTGGTGTTGCCAATTACTCTATGAGGTCCACCTCTGGGGGATTCCAACCCTCAAATGAGTACAGAGATGGGGGCATGTTGGGCAGCATGCAGGAGCCCACCCAAGACGGGAGCCCCTCCCCGATTACCGGGCTCTCACATACAGCCGACTAACTCATTCACTTGACGTGCGACCCTCACTTCACATCCCGATCCTTGTCTTATCATTGAAGCCCCTCGTTCTGATGGAGTCCTCCGTCTCTTCCCGTCACTCACAGTCTGGCTGTTCAGAGGTGACAGCTCCATTGTGGCGACAGCACGGACGCTGGAGGTGAGATCAGCGTTCAGAACGCGCTAAGTGACTGAAGATCTGCCATTAATCTCTTTAGGTCTCCGATAAACTGGCGTGCTTAGAGGCGAAATCCCCGTGCGCCCCTCCTGCAGTAACATA
Organism: Polypterus bichir lapradei; assembly: GCA_026402145.1. Classification (NCBI taxonomy): domain Eukaryota; kingdom Metazoa; phylum Chordata; class Cladistia; order Polypteriformes; family Polypteridae; genus Polypterus; species Polypterus bichir. Next base: position 4,072,124 of record JANRMT010062846.1, on the reverse strand, counting down.
ATGCCGCCATAAGCATCTTAATGAGAGGATCCGCTCGTAATTAGGAACAACCGGGCCCGCTTTGTTTTCTTTTCTTTCATTTTATTTTCCACAGGCTTCTGGAAAGACGGATTGTTTAGAAGACTGTTAATCTGCAAGATAAAAGTCAGGTGACGTGAAGGGAAAGGCGCAAAGCCCGGCGCTGCTCCTCTTTGTTCTTCCTCGGTCTAATGAGCTTAAACTTCCCCCAGAGTTGCGCTCTTGTGATAATCATCAGTTTTTTTATCCTAATTTAATTTATGAAGTTTATTTTCAGCCGTCTGCGTGAACATGGCAGTGAAAGACCAGGCTCTCGGTAATAAACCTTTTCACAAAGTTTCTGGGCACAAATGGAATCGGAGCTCAAGGGAATTGAGCCACAAAAGCTGAATGAGTGTTGCGCTCCCAGGAGCTGCAAAAGGGAACTTCAAGGCAAAAAAAAAAAAAATTGTCATCTTATTGCCGACTTCTCGGAAAGTCCAACCGTGAACAGCGCCATCGTCTCTTTGTTTTGTTCTCGGTGAATGGCCTTTGAGATTAAGATGTCTTAATAACAATTGAGCACCTCACTCAAATGGCATCCTACATTTGAGTTTGTCTGCCTGGAAATTCTGTGCATCTTACATGGCTTTGAGCTGGAGCTTAGCCAGGCAGCACCAGCCACAAGGCAGGAACCGGCATTGGGCGCTATGTCTGTTTAATTTAATTCAGTGTATCAGTGTGGGTTTGGACTGTCCAAGTAAACAAAATGGCGTTTGGGGTGATGATTAAAATACGACAAAGCAGGTGTAAAATAAGAAACTGAGCCGGAGAGCTTAAAGCTTACAGACAGTGGTGACTGTTACGGGCTCCCATCCAGGGTCGGCTTCTGCCTTTTGTCCAATACTGCTGGCGGTGGGCACCGGCTCTCCTCGAGACGTTCCACTGGATAAGTGAGTTAGAAAACAGATAGGACAAACTGGATATGACAGAAGGATACGGCATGAAAGGCACTGTGGTTGACAGACAGCCGCTCTCCAACCACAGGACGCTTTTTCAGGAACTCGGGACATTTTAGAAACTCAGGAACATTTGCAGCACTTCCACTGCAGGGACTCGGGCCATTTGTAGTGCCTGGCACTTTTTATTTTTTTTAGCTCCTACTCCAGGGTGTGTACTTTTCGTTCAACCAGGAACTATCATGGGTGGGGCTTGGGCAGTGAATTGTGCGAACTGGCTGATCACAAGCACTGGTGCTATCTTATAAATCCGTATGGACTTTGGAGAGTCACTGGTGAAGATGGGGCAGCACACTCCACACCACATCATTCTTCATAGCCACCTCCCCGGTGTGCTGCGCTGTGCCATCCATAGTATCGAAGCCATAAGTGAGGAGCTCGTTTTTTTGTTGCTAATTTCTTTATTTGCTCATTCAATTCTTCATTTACTTATTTCAGTGACACCACACACACCACAAAGTAGGCAGTGAAATGAAAACTGTCACTTTCACCCTTCAAGGCTGAGAGGGTGGGCTCTAGTGAGTCCTAATCATCAACAAACACATAGAGGTTTGTCTACAGTCTGCTCCTTAATCCTGATGGGACTTGAACCTGCATCCCTCTTTGTCACTATGGCACAGTGTGTGGCTCAGTTTCTTTTCTCCACATGTTCTGGTTCTGCCCTCCTGTTTGGACTTTTGTATTGCGTTCCTTGTCTCCTTTCCTATCTGTCGATATTCCACTATTGCCTCAAACGCTAATCCTTTTAGATCCGACCTCCCTGCATCTCACCTCTGACCAGCAGAGCCTTAATTGTTTAGGCACTTGTGCTGCTCAAGTTCTCCTTGAATCCTGCTGGACATCCCCGGAGACTGTCACTAAGGATAACTGGGGAGGTAAATTTTACAGTTTATTACACATGGAGTGGTCTTTACAGCCTGGCTGTCTGCTGCTCACTGACGCTACTGTTGGTTCAATGCTTCCCGACTCAAGGTATGGATTCTATTAGAAATACTAGCTACGATTGTTTTATGTATTAAATTGGACACATCCACCTTAATAAAAAGACAATGTCTGTGTGTCCGTCCAGTTGCTATATTTCTGTTATCCAACAGATGGTGCATCACAAACATTAGCACTCCTTCCACGAATTTTGTACTAAATGTCATATTACAGAGACATAGCAACCAAACGGACACACTGCACTGCACAAGTTAACACTGAATACACTCAACAGAGAGTAACTGGCAGACAGACAGAAATCAACTTATCTGCTATCATAAAGGGACAAGAGTCTGTGTGTCCATCCGATTTCTATGTCTCTGTCATCCAACACTTGGAGCATCAGAAACATTAGCACTGCTTTTACGAATTCTGTACCAAATGTCATATTACAGAGATATAGCAACTAGACAGACACACCGCACTGCAAATGTTAATGCAGAATATGACAGAGACTAACTACCAGACATACAGAAATCAGCTCATCCCCCTTACTAAAAAGACACATTTCTGTGTGTCCGTCAACCAGTTGCTGTGTTTCTTTCATTCCAACAGATGGTGCATCAAAAACATTTGTAGTAATAAAAGGCATTACTACAAATGCTTGTGATGCACCATCTCTTGGAATGACACATGCAACACATTCTTACTTAGACTCCAATAGATGGTGCACTGCAAAACGTTAACGCATGAGGCCTACGTTGATTTCTTAGATATGAACTCATCTTGGCACAGCTAGTTCAGTATATAATTGACCACAAAAAAAAAAATATATAGTTTGTCCACATATCAGGAACCTTTACAAAGTTGAAAGAACCAACGTGAAATGCGGAAAACCCTTCACAGAGTCAAATGTTTGTCAAAGAGGAACCATACCACTCAGTAAAGTGCCATTTTAGAGCTGTTCTTTTTTAAAGTTTAGATGAGGATGCCCACTCAGTGCTCAGAGGGTAGAAGAAGACTGCGGTCAACATGTATGCAGTGCCCTTAGCTGAACCTTGAGGTTCAGTAGCTGTCAATATCCTCCTTACTTAGGACCTTGACAAAGAACAGGCAGCCAAAGACGGTGTCCCATAATCCCCTCCACCATTATTTGCTCTGCAGCTCAGCTTGTCACTTTGAGGTTGACCTCTTGACCTATAGACCCCAATGGCGTGGCCTGCTGCACTGACTAGAGGCTCTGAAGTGCTTTTTGGTTTCTGAAGTCTCCCGCATTTTAAAATGACCTGCCATGAAGTTCCATACATTTGCATATATTAAGCCAAACTAATGACCTTAGAACATTCCCGCAGTAGCCTCAAGAGTTCAACGTCCAAAGTCAGGCAGTCTGGGACCACAGCACTGTGTCATGCCAGGTATGACTGTGTGGTCCTGATGGCCTCCCTCCCAGTCCTGCTTTATGATGGTCTGGCAGCAATCATTGGTCTGTCACAACTCAGGAGTGAAGTACACGTATATCCCCAGGTTTTGAGCACACTGATGGAGAGGTGCGAAGGAATTTAAGGTGGGCCAGGATTACGCGTCTTTTCGTAGGTTAAATGGACCATCTACCCATCCAAACCAACAGGCTGCCGATCTGTCACCTGCTCTTATTGCAGCAGCACCCCCATATAAAATCCTTTTTATATTTATTTATCCAAGGCGACTTACAACATTTGAGAGATTCAACTAAACTTCTTTAGTTTTTCCAGGTGAAGTGACTTGCTTTGGGTCACACAGTGTGAGTAGCAGGATCTGAGCCTTCCTCACTACAGCACAGTGCCTGCCTTGCTGCCCTTCTGCCGCCCAGTGATACCCTCTCATACTCTCAGCTTCGCCCTCCTGACTGTACACCTCTCCAGTCTCCTTAACTCCATCAGATAATTCGTGACACGCGCTGCCCTCATCCTCAATTACCTGCCATTACTCACCGGTAGCTCTGACAGGAGCTCATAGTTTCGCTTGGCAAGGTGCCGATCTGCGGCAGTGGACCACTTTATCTACCCGGCAAGGTATTTGAGTCCACTTGACCTCCACATCAGCTTTCATTTCCTGCTCCAGTCTGACATCCCATGCTACAGCCTGTTAGATCTGTCTGACACTGGCAGGTCGGACCCTCTTTGGGATGTAGTGGCCTGAAAATGAGTAGTGCTTTGGGTTGGAGGAAAGTGTGTTATGAATATAGTTCTTCTTATCATTAACAACAGACATGGGGTATCATATGACTAAAACACTGTGAGCGCTATGGGTGGGCTTGGCCTACCTAAAAACAGGACACTGATGGGGTTTATGAAGCTCAGCTCTGCCTCATGACTTTTTTTTTTATTGCCAACTAAACCTGAAAATGGACCCCGTCTCCCCCTCCAAGTCTCTGCTGCCTTTCTGAATCACTCAGAGTTGCCCCTCAACTAGACATCCCGCCGCTCCTTTGACTCAAAATGAACTGGAGGTTCTCTGGTTGTCCAGGTCAGTTCCACTAATAAGGTGGTAAGGGGTCTGTACTGGCTAGACGAAAAAATTGACAGGCTGTACTGTCATGATTGGTTTTGTTAACCCCGTTTCAAATTTTTGTTTATCCTGTTAGGGGTTTCTACGACATGAAAAAAAAAAAAATGTATATATACTGTATATATACGAGGTATAATCCGGGTTCGCAAGATACATACAAGAAAATTTCCTGTGCATCAGAGAATGTTTTGTGGGCTCACAAAATATTTCTGGGTATTTCCGGTAGACCTCTTCTGAGCGGTTTCATTGTGCAGGCTATCAGAAAGCTGACATGCATATGGAATTCACAGACCTGTATGTTAAGCCAGCTCTTACCGATAAAGACGTTGTTTGTATGCGTGTGACCTGACCTTGGTCAATCTTTTCTGAAAGTCATTTGAAACAAATTCCGAGCTCTCCAAGCTTGCTTTGCCTGAAGGTTACAGCCGTGTTTGTACGGAATGAACTTCAGGCCAGCTGCATGCTGTTTATGGGCAGAGCACTTTTTATCACAGTTAATATCTTGTGAGCGCACAATATCTTCCCATGTGCACAGAAAACTTTCTCATGCGTATGCATAAAACATTGCATGAGCCCTCAAAAGTTTCCCATGCACATGCAAACAAAAATATCTTGTGAGCACTCAGGAGTTGAGAAATGAGAAATTTCTTTTCTGGTCAAGTCCCTTCAGGGCCTGTGTAAGTTTTAAACTACAATGCATTGCACTTCACTTCACTTTCTTGCTACCGCTTTGTTTGTACAACTACACATTTTCTGCATATTATCGCAGAATAATACACAACACAGGAAGTCCACCCCCTGCTGTTACCTAGCAACTGTCCCTTCCTGGTTCACAGGGCTGAGTGTTCACGTGTCAGGTGTCATGGAGGAACACACTCAATGTCACCTCTGTCTCTGATGCTTCTTTATGATTGCAATCACCACAACTGGCATCTTAACTGATAAAGCAGGCATGGTACGTCTCCTTGGGGGTCGCAGTGCACCCCACACCCAAATCACAACCACACTCGCACAAGTCCCAGGTTCAAAAGATTTTCTTCAGTTGCCTTATTTTTGAACTTCCCATTCATTGACTGACTCTGACCTGCTTGGTGAGGTTCAAGGACCCCTTTTCTGGCCGGACTTGGGAGTACTGCTGGCACTCACGCTAAGTGTGTTCATAATGGGACTCCTAAATGGCTAAACCTGCCCCTAAATACATTCAAGCCACGTGACTTGGGCTTACAGTAGGCCAACATCCCTTCTTGTGGGTCACTACAAGTTGACTACAGGAGGCTATAAAAACTTCAGCTTCAACAACCCTGGGGTGTATGACCAGCTGACCTGAGCAATCCCAGGCAGAGGGAGGGAGAGCATCTAAGGACACTTGGGCTGTCAGATGGTCCCGGACACCTTCCTGCCCACTCTTCTTTGTGTTAAGACCCAGTGGTGTTCCCTTCATCATGCCCTTTAGGTTATCTTAACACAGATTTGATGTCTCCATTTCACTATTTCTGTGGACCTGGGTTCAATTCTTAGGCTGCTCACCATGTGTCTGGAGTTTTCACATTGTCCCCCGTAAGAAGTCACACAGGCCCAGAAGGACAAGCTGCTGCTTACTGACTCAGAGGCTCTGGGTTCAAGGACTTGAGGACACACACTCCCCATGTCCATTTTGTTCAGGTTTGTCTGTGGGCCAAGTGATGGATTGTCACTCCATGCAGGGCTGGCCCAGTTCCACTGCCACCGGCTCCCTAAAGTTGGATTAACCTTCTGTGGCACTCAGCATCCCAAGGCCTTAGCGCTCCATGGTGCATCCCGTTGATGGAAGCAGGGATTACCATTAGGAATAAAACAGAGACAAGGATGAATGGAAAAAAGGAAGCAGCTGGCAGAAAAAAAAAATCAAATTTGTACCAAGTTTTCCTTTTTTTTATTAGAGTTTCTCAGCATTTTGCTTCAGCCATAAAACCACCCTTGGACGGCAAGCAGGTGGGAGACAAAGACCACTGACATAAATCTTGCTGCCCCGCTGGGGATGTGTTCCCCAGCTCCTCCACTTTCAATCTTCCTGACGTCTCTTTCTCACTTCTTCCCATCATGCGCATAGAAGCGACTGCTGCCCTCTGTGCTTGATTTTTTAGTTCTTAAATGCCTCCCTGCCCCTACTATTTGGCTTCTGTAACTGCCTTTCATTTGGGGACCAACAGCCCCGCTAGCCTGTTTGACAGTGGGCAGTATGTTGTGTTGCTGTGCCCTGCCCAGGGTCACAGAGAGCAACACTGGACCCTTTCAGCCCACCAAAGTCGTTTGTATGTTGCCAAAGTTGCCATTTGTGGAGCACCGCATCTCCTCAAGCCACACAAAGACACGTAAGCCCCCTGGTTTGGGGCTCCTATTTGTAATTTCCAAGCACACTTGTATTATTAAAAGCTTTGCTGTATCAACTGGCCGGCGCTCAAAACAACTAAATGATTATAAATGAAGCCCCCAGAAAGCAATGCATCAGATTTGTCAGACGTTATCACTCGCTTGCAGGCTGGAAATTAATTCATGCCCTTAAAAATGAAACAATGATTTGGAATTTAATTTCGGGAATTTATCCTTGTCTTGTACTTTAAATATTTGACTTAAATATAATTTAATTGTATTTGTAACCCCTTGTGTGTCCAAATCAACTTCTACTATTCTGTAGGCCAGTATGGTACAATGCATACTGTATATAGTGCCTTACAGCAGAGCGGGATCAGTCCTGAGGGCAGAATGGGCGGAGTTTGTCCTCACCCAGTGGGTTTAGATGGACACGAGAGTTGGAATGATGTCACATTATTCTGTTGGCTGAGACACCAAAGGCACACAAAGCATGAAAGCGGGGTCAGCAGAGGAGTGGGCGGGGCTCATCCTTAAATGCGAGTCCATCCAGTCCTGTGTCTGATGATTCTGCACTACTTTGACTCATTTATATGCTTTCTTTTGCATAATTGTTATGTGTACTGTCATGTATCTGTCTGAATCTATCTGTAGTTTGTGTTTTGTTAATTGTTTTTATTTTTCAGGTCTATACGTTATTTTTGTTGATTTCATATATGATTCTGCAATTATGTATTGTCTCTTTGTTACACATTCAAGAGTTCCTAAGTGTGAATGTCCCAATAATTTCTCAAAATGCCCCCTAGTGGGGGATGACCCCAGCTAGTCACATAAAGGGCAATGAAGAATCTTTATAAATAAAAAGGTTTATTATACACAAAGATGTTACGTAACAAAATATGCTCCAAGGTGCACAAAAGACACAGAAGGCAATGCCTTCAAGATAGACAATTAAAATATAATACAAATACAATACAATACAAATCTAAAACAGTAGTCGAAAAACAGCACAGAGGTCAAAGAATCCGGAAATTCACAAAGAGCATAATAACAATAATAATTAGTGAAACTCACCACACCACAAACTCGTTCACAATGAACCACAAGAGACTGCAGGTTATCCTCAGCTTTTAGGACAGTGGGCAGACCCTTGATGGTGATGGGCATGTGGCCCACGTCTTGGGGGACCACCCACAAAACACAAAAGAAGGGATTCTATTCCATTGGGCCCTTGAGTAATGCCCCTAACCTGCGATTGCTCCAGAGGCACTGTACAATAGCTGACCCTGCACTCTGACCGCAAGGGGTATGCGATACCTACAATCGATGTACCTGTACAATGACAACAAAGTTGAATCATCATCATCATCACAAACAATGGGCCCAACAGACATAAAAGAGACATCTGTGCCTCAGGCTCCTAGCTGAAATAGAACTCTCTTTAAGTTTATTTAAGTTCTTTGTGGGTGGAGGCCCATTGGTGGGGGGGCGGCTGAGAAGGCTTAGCAGTTGGGAATCATTCATTTATGTTGTCTATGTTGGGTTTTCTAGTTTTCTTGATATATTGTGCTCCATTTTAAGGATTCTGATTTTTGAATTGCCTTACGCAACTCCATTGTGACTCTTTTTGCATTTCTTTATATTTTTCTATTTTTTTTAAATAAATCTTTGACTTATAAAATACTCTTTGTTCTCCCTTTTAAACAATCCAGAGTTTTGTAGTTATCCCACCTCTAGTAATGTTTTTGTTATATTTTTGGAATATTTATAGTGGGAGCTGGCCTATAATGTCACCAAAAGATAAAGGCCCCACAAGAAGAGGGATGACTGCAAACCCTTGGCTTGCAGTCCAAAGGACAAACAATGAATCTTTATAAATGAAAGACTATCCAAAATAAAAAAATACAAAGAAAGGCTGAAAAGAGCAAAAAGATGCATATGGGAGTTGCCTAAAATGACAGTCCACAGCAAAAAGTCTCAATATGACAACCAACCAAAAAAATCAGAATCTTTAAGACAAAGCAAGATAAAATCAAAAATCCACAAAATCTAACACGAAAAACACAATACTCACTGAAACACCAGTAAATGAATCATCTCAGAATCCTGAAACATCTCAGCTGACTTATACAGCCTGGGGAACGAGTCGGGAGGGGTGATGTCAGGGTGGCAGATAAGGACATTCAAAGGGACAGAATTACAACAGAAAACCCAACAGAAATAATAAACACATGAAAATATTAACTCCAAATTAACAAAAACAACAATGAAAACATCAACATTCACTGATTTATAACCACAACTTCAATATTAGAAAGTTTTTCTTTACACAAAGAACCATAGACAGTTGGAATAAGCGAACAAGTAGTGTGGTAGACAGTAAGACGTTAGGGACTTTCAAAACCCGACTCTATGTTTTTATGGAAGAAATAAGTGGATAGGACTGGCAAGTTTGTTGGGCTGAATGGTCTGTTCTCGTCTAGAGTGTTCTAATCTGTTCATGGGATCTCACAAAAAATGGCAGCATTCGACACAACTTTTGAAGGCTGTTGCCTAGCAACCAGCTGTCATGTTTGTGCACAATATGGCGTCGTCCATAACAAAATAAACCATAATTACAATAAATTCAAAACAATAATTATGTTTTGCTGTGCCAAAATACTACTTCATAACAACAATAATTAAATATTTAAAGTCTTCATAACCTAAAATGTGGGAAACAGTCCAGGAAACCAATGAGAAAAATTTCCAAAGTGTGGAAAAAATGTGATGATATCAGATCTGGACTACACAAGAGTGGGGTGTGACGGAGGGAACTGGCCTGCCATGGAGGTGGAGTCTTTGTTTAGCCTAGAGATCAGATACTGGCGCAGAGTGCTGAGCCAAATGGGGGGGGGTCCGCTGATCTCCCTAAGCCTGTGGGTCAGTCTGAAGGGGTCCTGTTCACAAACCTGCCATGTCAAGTGTTTCTGTTGTGTGTCTTTTATTATATTGTGTTACTGTCAACTGTTCTGAAAGTACAGAGTACACCTGACAAGAACCCTGGCTTGAAGCAATGAGGTGGAAGGCAACAGAACATTTAAGGGAAGCCCAAAAAGTTTCGGATGGGGTGATTTCGCATTTGGGTGCCAGTCTGGCTGGAATCCTCTGTTTCCTTTCTTGCTCTTTTATTTTTCCTCCATTTCATTATCTGCTCCCCCGCCGTCAGCCTGAGCCTCCTCACACACTCCTGTGGTCAGGGAGTCGCCACAACACAATAAGTGCATTAGCACACTCCAGGCCGGCCCTGCCAGCACCTTCCTAGTGTGCCCATGTGGCCACCTCTCCCCCCACACTGCCCCCAGTCAATAATGGACAGGATGTGAGATTTGTTTTTCTTAACTCTAATTGTTTGCCTCTGAAGCTAAGATGGATGGCCGCCTTTTCTTCATTTCTGGATTTTTGCAGGACTGTTAGATCAGCCTACAGTCATGTTGTGTGTCTGCGAGCTGACGGTGGGGCACTACAGACAAGCAGCACAAACTGGGGGCAGCTAAGCTTTTGCTGACAGTCCTGGTTGTTCAGAGTGCAAAACTGACCATTCAGCCCACCCAGGACAAGAATTAGCTGGCTTGCCTTTCAAGGGACTCATCTGCAGGAGCTAAATGAGCTCCCGAATGACTGAGCCCACTGTTGGGGGTGTCTGACTAGATGAAATGGCACCGCCATCCACGACGATCACTTAGGAACCTTTTTTTTGCCTCATTATGCTACATGAAGACTCTGCCGTCTGCAGAGAAATCCATCTAATGCGCCAGCCTGGCACTGTGGCAGCCGGTCAGCAGGTGGCACCTTGCTGCATCCTGAGGGTGACGTGAGTTGGTGTTAGAAACATGTCGGGCGCCAACGCGAGGAGGAGGAGGAAAAATATCAGTGTAGCATATTGAAGAACTCGAGCCTCAGTCAAAACATTCGGAAAATGGCTGGAATACAACCCTCTCACGGTGCTGGTCAGTCCCTCCTTACATGGGCACCTTAGACTGGCAGAGCTCTCTGGCCCCCTAACACAAACCCCTTTAAGATCCATTTGCCGTCACACATCTGGTGTAGAACAGAATTATGTAAATGCCCTTCCAAAATACTTACATGATCAATTTCTTATTGTGTGTTAGTGGAGTGGCTTTGAATTTGAAACAAACTGACTACATGGTGTGCGACCAGAAAAGCCAAAGTGTACGTCTGTTCTCATGTGCCTCTGACTTGGTATGCCAACATGTCACTGTCATTGTCTGTCCTCATATGGCTCTCATTTTGATGGTCGTTAGGTCACAGTCTATGATTGTCTGCCCCTCTGTCTGTCCTTTATATACACCTCTGATTTAGAATGTGAAGGAGGCAGAGCGCCTGTCAGTCTGCCCATCTCCATCCAAATGGCTGCCTGAATATGCTTTTAATTTCTTAAACTCAAAGGCGCTATACACATAAAATATTATATTATGTCTTTCAGTCCATCTATGCTTTTCATTTCAAGTGTTTCCCAACACCAGGTCCCTGTCTGCTTCTCTGTCTGTCCTTCTGTCTCTCTGCACATGCCTGTCATTTGGTATGATGATAAATCAGAGTCTCTGTCTGTCTATCTGCCACTTTGTCCATCCGTCTGTTAGTTTAAGTTTATTATTTACATTATTTGACATATCAGAGTCCCTGTCTGCCTATTTGTCTGTTGAGAAATCAGAGGCTCAGTCTGTCTGTGCCTTCCATTTTGTATGTCAAGAATTCACAGTCAATGTCTGCCTGCTGCTCTCTGTCTGTCAGGTTAGGTTTGTCATTTACATTATCGGAAACGTCAGAGTACCCAACTACTTCACTGCCTGCCTGTCCCCTTCTGTTTTTCATTTGTGTTTTGATATATCAAGGCCCATGTTTGTCCATCTGTGCCTTCCACTTTGTATGACAACAATTCACAGCCCCTGTCTGTCCGTGTGTCTGCCCTTCAGGTTAGGATTGTCACTTATATTATTTAATGTGTCACAGTCCCTAAATGCATCTCTGTCTGTCCTTCTATACCTTTGATTCTACATACCAACAAGCCTCAGTCCCTGTGTGCCCATCTGTTTGCATATGCCTGTGATTTAATATGTTCATAAATCTGAGTCTCTGTCTGTCTGCCACTCCCTGTCTGTCAGTTTAGCTTTATTATTTACAGTATTTGATACGTCACAGTCACTAACTGCGTGTCTGACTGCCGTTCTGTGCCTCTGATTTTGTATGCCAACAACTCCCAGCCCGTCTGTCTGCCTGCTGTGTTCTGTCTGTCTGTCACTACCCATCTGCCTGCCCAGTCATCTGATTTAGTATGCCGATAGCACAGAGTTCCCGTCTTTCTGTCCTTTTTCACTTTTTATTGTCAGAACATCCTTAGGATGAGAGGCACCATACTGGCACTACAGAATACACTGGCTGGACTTGTGCTAATGAAGCGTGTGAAATACGGAGATGCAGGAGACAGCCGGACGTACTGCAATAAGGTGCCTTGGAGCAGACACAGGTTGCACTGTGGTCACTTTGTTGCACTGTGCGGTTTTGAGCAGGTCACTGATTGGTCGATGTGCCGCTAAAGTGGCCTGTCAGGTTAGACTACCGATTTAAACGCCACAGCTTCATGGCACTCAGTGCCAAAGATAATGAAATGAAAAAAAGGGACAAAGGAGGATAACAGCGAGTCTAAAAAAGACATGAGAGACAGCGAACAAGAAGTCTTAACTACGAAATGAAAAAAAAAGACATAAATAAAAATCTGATAATATGAAACGCTGAATTTGACATTTCTTACATTAAAATGTGAAATATGACTAAGACGTTACACGTAATCACTTGGATAAGAAGCTCAAAAATCTTAGCGACAATGAAGTGACAGAAAAGACGGTGGCTCATCTGTTCATCTTGTGCCGCGTCAGTCAGTTCTGGTTGGGGTCCGCCGGTCTGTGGCAATCAAGTAATGTCACTGATTAACAAAAGAAGCACTTTAAAAAGAAAATGAAATTTTAGGAGGAAAGCCATGCAAACACTGAGAAAACAAGCACTTTCATAGAAGACTCTCAACTATGAAAGAAGAAATTAATCAACCAATTAAGAAATCAATGAATTAATTCAGCAAACGTGAACATCGCCCAATAAGAGGCTGTGAGTAAAAAAAAAAAAGAAGGATGGAATCCATCCATTACTCCTCCTAACCCGCTAATTCAGGGCAGCACCATCCCAGCAACAACAGGGCAGGAATACCAACTGGACAGGGCGCCACTCCATTGCATGGCAGACACAAGGTGTTTGAGATGCCAGCATGGGCAGTGCAGGAAACAGTGGAATGGGTTGAATCCCACGTGCGGCCCAGGGAGTTGTTGCCACTGGGGGGCTTGACATGGCAGTAGCATGGTGGTGTAGTATGGGCGGGCATGAGGAAAGGGCTGGCACAGGTTGGTACAGGAAGAGTTCAGTCACCATGAGACAGCAAGGAGTAGGGATAAGATGCAGAGCTGCGCAATCCATTAGGCAACATAAGCGGCCACTTAAGGCACCTTTATCTGAGGGGTGTCATTTATAAAAGATAAGGGTGATGCGCTGCGGACACTGAGGGACTACACGCTATGGACAATGAGAAGTGACATCCATTCACCCTGCCTAAGGCTTCAACCGGCACTTGTGAAATGAGAGGCAGCATGAGAAGGTAATGTCAGGTGGTCTAGGCTCCTGGGAAAAACACCTCCTATGTTCTCCCTCTACATGTGGACCACAGTCCAAAGACACACTGGTGGGGTGGATTGATGAAGCTAAATTGGCCCACGAGTGTGCTTTTGTATACTTGACCTGCAACGGACTGGCACCATACCCAAAGGTTGTTCCTGCTTTGCACCCAATGCTAGCTGACAAAGGGTCCAGCTTTACCGGGAGGAAACCCAAGTGGACAAGGGGAGAGCTTGCAAACTCAGCTCAGGATAGGCGGGTTTGAAAATGGGTGGATGAATGGATGGCTACCCGTATCTGTCCCACTTGGTTTTTTTTGTCGTTTCATGTTCAATGGTGACAAACTTCGCCGAGGCGGAAAGAATCGTCACCTCTCCCTCTGCTCCGCAATCAGCGGTAATCGAAGTAATGAAATGAGCGGAGCCCTCGCCGGTGATAAGGCGCTTTCTCTCCATTGTGCGCTGCCAAGTCCGAAGTGTCGGAGCAGACAATGGCGCTCGCGCAGGAGCGCATTACGCGGAGATCATCCCTCCGCAGAGCTTTATGACAGCGCCGCGCGGCAATAATGGAAATGAAGTGCACGACCTCCGGTGCCCGCATTACAACGCGAACAGCAGCTGCCTTTCACGAGGCTCGAGCAGAAAGAGGCTTCTTGTGTCGCCGCTAATTGAATGTTCTGCGAGCCAAAGATAAGAGTCGGGAATCCGGATGACGTGCGCCGGCAGGACTGCCTTATCGGCGCTTTTCATTAGCGAGGAGGTGAGCGGCAAGAAAGCAAAGGAGAGCGCGGTGTGGGCGGGGGCGGGGGGGGGGGGGGGGCGATCAGCCACACGTGTACCCGACTGGAGCGACACGTCCGGTCAAAACGTCAGGAGGACTCGATTGGTCTCCACCCGACTGCTTTGACTCTTAGCTTTCCTTTGCTTTTTTTTTTACGTAGCGCCTAATCCACCGAGCACCAACGGGGGGCACTTGACGACCCGTAAACTCGTTCTTTTTGTAAAACGCCTAGCAAGGCGACTAGCAATTCGGTCATTTTACAAAGTAATCTTTATTTTAATATAGCGCCTGTCACAGTTAGCACCGGTGGAAGGCACTTCACAAACTGGGCCCTCTTTACTTACATATAGCGCCTATCATGTCGAGCAACACTGCAGGGTACTTTACAGCTGGAAGAGTCCATATGTGAATATACTGTAGCGCCTATCACTGCGTTATATTAATATTGGAATTGGCGAGCACTTAATATACAGCATCAGAGTGAACACAGGAGTTTAGGGCACTACTACACACACTGTAGTTTGTTTACTTTCATATACTGTCTGTCATGGTGTTATATTAAAATAGCATTGGAGGACAACTGAATGTCTTCATTTTCATACAGCAGCTATCCTGGCAAGCAGTACTATAGAGAATTTTATAAAGTAAATTATCTGTATGTTAATATAGTGACTATCACAGAGCTACAGTAAGATAGCATTGGATGGCACTTCACAAACCAAACATTCTTTCCTTTCGTAAAGTGCCTATGATGCCAGGCAGCACTGCCGGGCATTTTATAAAACTTGGAGATGTGTAGGAGGCAAACCTTTGATATTCACACATGGTGTGTGTGCAGTGATTTGAACCCTGACTCCTGCTACTGTGCCACACCAGTTTACAGACATCGGTGTGATTGAATGAACGCCTGGACGGCCCAGTCTTTTACCATCCTCCCCGTCCCACCGTTCTCTTCTCTTCCCCCTCACTCCCTTTCACATTCTCAGCTACTCCGACTTGTAGCCCCTCGAGATACACAAAGACAAAGTCGTTATGGGCTCTGAATTCAGAGCACAGCTAATTATCCCCAATGTTCCTGCAAACCTCGGTGGCTCCTGCAAGAACTTCTCTAATTGGCCTTTTCTACACGGATACTCCAGAGCTTTGAATTTTGAGGCTTAATTATCATCCACCTTCACTGCGGTGTTTCATCCTCACTTCCATGGAGCAGCTGGAGCCTAGATGTTCTGACGCTTGAGCATGCTTGGGCCATCATTTCATTTTCTGGGTCTCCAGTGTCCTGTTGTCACATTTCTTTCTTGTCAGTATTTCTGTGGTTTGGACTCAGGGAGGTATGGCTGGAGAGGCTTTCTAATAAAAGATTCAAAAGGCCTCTAAAAAAATCACCCAAAACCCAGACCAGGATCTCACTGGTCTGCCTGGAAACAGGCTGGACCCCACACTCAAAAATCAGACTTCAAGGCCTGCACAGTCCCAAAATGGAGATCAAGCTAAAATAAAACTGAAAAAATATCTGAAAACCTTCAATGATCCAAAAATTCTGTTCAAGGGAGAAGATTACCATAAACCTCTGGCTTGAAATAACAAAGGTATATAAAGACTCTTTATAAATAAATTATTTATTTAAATGAAAAGGAAAAACAGGCAAAAAGAAGACTAACAAGTCCAAATCCACAATCCAGCATCCAGTAACCAAAGACAGAACAAAAAGAAACAACAATCCACAAAATCCAAGAAAATAATAATGAAACACAATTGTTTATGATGTCTCAAGCATCATGTCACACCCATTTGGAACCTCGATGCCCTTCACTGTCCAGGGTGATGTTCATCACAGACCCACACTGTTGCCGCTGCTATTCATCTTTTGCATAGACACAGCCAAGGCATACATATAGACATAGGTACCATGGACGCCACTGATGACATCTTGCTCACAAAGATAGACCAGGAAGCTCAATCAGTGGAAAATGTGATTGGAGGAGAACAGGCTTCAACTCAGCATCAAAAAAAGAGTATCTGGAGTGCGCACTGCAGACGGACAGAACTATCAGCATCCAAAAATAAGAACTGAACGAAGTCAGAGCTCAAGTATTTCAGCTCCCTGGTCTGCTCTGATGCCAACTCTATGCTCAAGGCCAGGGCATGGGCCAACACCACATGGATGAAAAGGCACAAACTGACTGGAGTCCTCCGAGACTGAAAACTGCCAACATAATTCAAAATGTATAAAATGGTCGTCTGCCCAGTCGCTTTGTACGGCACAGAATGCTGGCCAACGGCTAGGAAACATGAATGAATGATACATGCAGTGGAAATGCGGATTGGCTTTGCTCGGTCCGTACTCGGCTTGACTGTGCCATGAACAAAGATGTGAGGAAGATCAAGGGAGCAGTGCCGAACAAGGTCAAAATGTTGACTGGATGAAGTGGAAAATGATGTGCTAAACAGAGAACCCTGCGACAAAACGAGACAGACTCCAGGAAGAAGAAGAACGGAACACAATTCACAACAATCAATGAACCTCCTCAACCTCAATATGAAGCCAGATGACGATCCCTCAAGTGGCACTGTGGTGGTCTGCCTCTTGGGATTCCACCAACCTAAATCAAGGAATGAATGTTACACATACACTTAAACTAAGGAATAAACTCTTGCTGTAACATTGCACATATGTCAAGCTGATCCCCAGCATAACAGTTAAGATCCCACTGCTACCACCAACAGAAAAGCAAGGGTGGTTTATTACGTATTTAGCATTTTGAGCTACTTTCATGTTGGAATATATGCTTTAGAAATAAATATTGTTGTTGTTAGGAGACTGCAGATGGAACAAAAAGGCCCAGCCGGTCATTTTAAAGGGGGACTGTTTCACTTTTATTATCAGGACGGACATGCAAACCCAGATGGCGTCCAGACAGCACATACTTCTCCAGGAGAGCTCTGCTGCAGTGTTTCCAGGGCATTCTGCATGGAGGCGACGTTAAGCAGCGCTCATTATTTTTTGGATTGAAAAGCAGCAGATCAATCCTGAGACCCCCGCTGGTGGAGCCGGGTAACGCAGTTGCTTTACGTTTCTGAAATGTCATTTAAAAAGTTTGTCTTTTAATGAGCCAAAACTCCGTCTCAAGTTGCCTTTCATCACAGACGGCACTTTGCTGCAGGCAAAACAGAACAGGTGTTCCTGGAGTGGCTTTCCAACAAATTGCTCGATAAAAGATTCAAAGGATAAAATGACAGGAAAAAAAAAATCAGACAAACTGGGAGCCCAGTACTTGCTCATCCAAAGAGCCACCGCCAGTGACCCAGAAAGCCCATATCTGGAGACCACGACTGTCATCTGTCAGCAACTCAGATGGTCAAACGTGACAGACCTCAAGATGATGGGTACCCTGACTCCACAGCCGCTATCACAGAGGACCACAATATCCAATGATAATAAGACCCTGTGACGTAACCATAACATTTTGTCCCTTAAATAACTGTGAATTAAAAGAGGAGCTATGACCAAAAAAGGAGGTCAGAGAAAATGATAGTGATGACATGTGGCTCTGATTTCCATTTCTCAGACAGGGCACTCCTGTTGATAAGCAAATCTTAGGGGCCTAGAGCCGGTAGTCCGGAGACCCTTCAACCTGTGGTGCAGATTTCCATCCCTCATTGAACCCAAGAACCACTGCTGGGACTCATAAGCTGTTGTCCCAGAGGCACCCTGGGGTTCCATGTTTAGCAATTCCTGAGCCCTGATACAAAGTCACCAAATGACCTAGGTATGTCACTGACACCAGCTTACCTAACAGACATGTTCTATGGGGTCCCCAGAAAATGACCCAAATGGACAAGGAGTGGACGTCCAAACTCAACATCCGTAATCAGGCCAGGATTTGAACTGAAGTCTATAGAGCTGTATGACAAATCAGTGCCCCACCCGTCACCCCACTGGCAGTGTACCAATTGTGTGCCAGCAGTTTTCTCATAATTTTCATGCCAGCCCAGGCCCCTCAAGCATGCTGACTTTTATTGTAGTGGAACAGAAAACGATTAACTGGAATTTACAATTTAGGATTGTATTGAGTAGATAATAAGTACAAAATACACACGTCCACGTTTATGAAATGAGAAAAGGAGATAATTGGATTGGAGCATGGAGAGAAGAGCAGATAAGAAAATACACAATTGGAAAAATAAAGACAATGGCCGACAGGAAGAAGAAGAATAGACAGAGACTTCCAGGAGTCGGGCGAACGGTGCCAGCGAGAAGCAACAAAGGGAATCGGCAGCTATTCTGTGGGAGGAATGGCAACAAAGATAGCTTCAAATGAGGAAAAGAGGCACACACGAGGCGGCCTGACAAGCTTGCTGCCGTTAAGAAGGGTGGGTGCGGATTATGGGCAAAACTCGGGGGCAGCATGCTGGGTCAGGTAGACAGTAAAATGGTGATCACGGTAGGCTAGGTATTGTTAGTTATGACAGGGAGAACAGGATGAAGTGTAGTTGAAATAATGGGCCAGGGGTTGCAACCAGAAGGGTGAAATATCTCTAATAATACGTCCAAAACACATCAAGAAAACAGAGTGAAAAAAAAAACACATGAGAACACTCTGAAAGTCTGCAATCTTGGACGACTAGGACGTGCACAGGGCTGACATTTATACCATTGTGATGGAGACGCAATGCGGTGTGTACTTCTGGTTGATCTTCCAGAGTGCCACCTAGAATAAGTGTGACGGCACCCTAGGCGGCCACCTATATCGCCTAATGGACTGACTGGCTCTGAATGCTGGACTTGAATTTTAATGTGTGGCAGAGATGAGATTGCGCCCAATGTAACAACAAATGGGGGGCATTTTATAGTCCTGGGGGTATTTCAGCATAGGGTTTATAAAGGATGATAATATCATGGACACCCGATTTACATTACCAATTGCCGTGTTACCTATTGAATACGAGTAGTAGTGCAAATTTTAAAATATTTGTTATGCCTTGCCCTACTATACCCTCAGCGTTCCTCCAATGCCTTTCATTAGTGCCCTTGTGTGGCTCAACCTGACTTTCCTGGTGATTTTACTCTTAATTGCCTTCCCATATAGCCTGCGTCTCAGACTCTGTCTCATTGAGGCGCCTTGCTTGCTTTCTATTTGTTTTTTGACTGCCACCAATAGGTAGATGGGCTCCCATTACCCACTGTGAAAACACCATTTGTATTCTTGTAAATACTTTCCGTGTTTAAAGATGACTCTCAGGATTCCCCCTACTCCTCTTCTTGGTATCTTCGTGTGTCTCAACCTCCTTTACCTGATGCTTCCACTCTCAATTGCCTTTCATTAAGCAACCACAGCGAAACAGACCAATCGCACCAAAGCCAAACTTACCAATCGGATTGGTCAGAGTAACCAGACATAACACACAGCTGCTTTTGTATTTGTTACTGAAGTATTGGTTCTTGTAACATCTCTAGGTTTGAGTATTATATTTTGTATATTTTGTAATAGATTTTTAGGCACAGAGGCCTACTGACTGTGCTAATCAACAGGTAACATGTCTCCACTTTTCAGCACCACAACTAGTGAGTAGGATTACCTGACTTTGAAAACTTCTGTCATTCTTACCTTAGGTATGAAAGCGGCTATATGATAGATAGACAGATAGATAGAAGCCACAATATGATAGATTCACAGAGTACAGTAAATGTCTTACTTGCATGTGCTAATCAACAGGTAACATGTCTCCACTCTCTGGCCTCACAACTAGTGATACGTACGTAAGGTGCTATGCAAGAGGCATGAAAGGTGCTATATATTAGATCTATGTCTAATACATACCCAAATTCTACCCACCCAGCTGTGCCTATGCTCCATATACAGAACAGTAGATTCCATCCTCATTTCTACTGTATTTTTACCCCCCCACCTGAGTTTCTGGCAGCTGCTGACCACCCTCAAAGAGGTCCTGCCATATCCAGCTTACGTTTGCCATCTGTTCTTTGGTGTCCACTCCGTGCCCAGGTACGCAGAACATGGTGGCTTTGAAAGTCATGCCCCTCACTGGTGTCACACAGATGGCGCACCATTTTTTTTTCGGTCCTTGGCGGTTCCCTAATTCAGCCAGCCAGCATGTCTTTGACAGAAATAGGGTAAGGAGCGAGAAGCACGACGTGCCAACAAGGCTCAGTGTTCCACTGGGTAATGCGAACACATCCGTTTGTTTCTAAATCGAGGCTTTAAGAAGGCCTGAATCAGCGCGCCGCTCGCTCAGGTTATTAATGAACTGCTTACTGAACAGAAAAGCTTGTTGGTCGACACACAGGTGCTCATGATTAGAGCAGGGAGAGCCGTCACGGACCCCATGGCCAATGGCAAACTGTGGGGGAGGTTGTTGCGGCTGGCAGATGATGGAGAAGGATCAATAAAAAAACAAACAAACAAAAAAAAAAAAAAACAAACGGATAAAGCAAAACATTTAGGTCCTGCAGGGGGCAGCCAAACAAGGAAGGGGCAGGCAGATGTTCCTCTCAATGCTGTACCTCATTTCACCCTGAATTTGATCAGGGTGCTGCCCAGTGTGTCCAGCTTCATGTAACCAGCCACACAACGCTTTGGAGACTCTCATACATTTGGATATCTTATCAGATGTTGCATCTCTTCACTGGTGAAGGTGGGTGCCACTCAGAGCTCTCAGAAGTCTTATGACACCACCTTTCTTACACAACTAACAGATCAGATGCAGAGCAGAGCTAACAAGACATCTTTCATAACAAACAGACTCCATCATCTGATGTTCTCTTCTGTTTGCATCCATGCTGGCCTAATGAATTTTAGTCACTTTGATGGGCAAGTATCAGAAGTATTGTGGGGGACGACGAGAGGCTCAGAGGCAGCAAACAAGAGATTGCGAGAAGCAAAATATTTGATAGTAGCCAACCCGCAGCATAGCATACGCCACATAATTATTTATTGATGTGTATATGAGGGCATACCGATCAGAGTTGGCGGGCGGGCGGGGCCCTGTCGTGCATATCCCATGGTCTTAGAGTTGGCGGGCAGGGCTCTCTGTCTTACTTGCGCACACTGTCTTGCGTGCCCGTAGTGAATTATATATATATATAGATAAGAATATAAGAAATTTGACAAACATGCGGAGGCCATGCAGTCCATCTGCTACTTCTTTGTTTAGCTAATAGCTAAGCTGTCCTCATATCTCATTCAGATCCATCTTAAAGGTTGTCAGCTTTCTGCCATGTCTTGGTAGTTTGTTCCCAATTCTTACAACTCTTTGTGTAAAGAACTTCTTCCCAACTTCCGTCCTAAATGCACGACCCCTTAACTTCCACTGGAGTCCTCAAGTATGCCATTCACCCTCAATTCTTTACAATTCAATTTTGTACCCTGGTCCTGGAACACCTGTTTCTGAAAGCGACCCCAGACTAATGTTTACTCGATCATGTTGACCTCCTTTGGAAGTTGCTTTGGATAAGCAAATTAATGTCAAGACAAACGTCATTCTGCTGGAACTACATTATCCATGCCTTTCAGGAATTTGAAGACCTGAATGAAGTCCTCACACAGTCGGCTCGGCTCAAAGCTGAATAGATTTAATTCCCTGAATTGTCAGAGTAGGACATGTCCTTAAGTTCTCGGCAGAACAGCTCTCAGCTTTGTCCTCTTAAGCATTTTATTTAATTTTCTCTCATCTCATCATTGTTCTTCTAGCCTGTTTCCGTTTGAGGAATGGACCAATTGGCCCTGCAGTGTTCTCTATACCCTTGTGTGTGTGTGTGTGTGTGTGTAACCTGAACTGCCCAGTTTAACAATGGGGCTTAGAGCTCATCACCTGGATTAAATTGAGGACCACCCGGTGGTGGTGTTTTAATCGCGTGTTTACCTTTTTGGTTTGAGCCTTTCCCATTCAAAGCCATACAGCGCACACGAACTAGAAAATACAAAACATCCAATAGCATTTGCTTCCATAAAAGTAGCCACAGTCTTTTGAGAAAAAGATAAAAAAAATAAGGAGATCAATTTTAGGAATGCATCGAGTATTTTTTCTATCTTGCTATGTACTTAATTCTTTTTTAAATAAATCTGTTCATTTAAAGATATTCTCCATGGGAGTTGTCTAAACAATCTAGAGGTTCTCTTTAATCCTCCCTCTTGTAGGCATTTTTGGGACTTTTAAGGCCAACTCCCCGTGGAGGCTGCAGGCGGTTAAAAAAGCTGTTTGGGACTGGCTCACTCAGGGTGAGGGTCTTGGCCTGCTTCGTGGCATATTTTGTCAACGTTAAAGAGTTTCTAAATACAACAAAATAAATCCACTCAAAAAACAAATCCCAACAATGTGCGACAGAGATAATGTCAAACGAGAAGGACACCGCCTGAGTGAACTTCGCTCCCTTGACAAACCTTCTGTTGCCCAACAAAACACTTTGCTGTGTGAGATACCATCCATAGGCACAGCAGAACTCAGGAGTCTTGCTGGATGGGATGGCACTCAATGAAGTGCCAGGCACTTAAATGAGCAGGCTTCAGAAAGTCGAGGCTCATCGTGCACGTCACTGAAACATGGTGCAAAATAATTACATTAGCTCCCAGGGCTGGACAAACATGGGATAATATTCTGAAGAGCTACTAATGCTGCCGATGCTTTGTTGCTGGTAATTAGGGGAAGAAACCAGGCTGGAAAAACCAAAGTGTCGCATGCACTGAAAAGATGGGCCGCCTTGGCTGGCAGGCAGGCTGAGAAGAGCAAATTGATCACATGGTGTGCAGTCCTGCCAGCTCTTTGGGCTCCTGCTTGGCAGCGCTGGATGCTCATCAATGCTCAGACTCGGGGCTGAATAACGAGTTTCATCGTTCAGTCTGCTGCTTGACAAGCAATCAAGAAGCAAAGAAAGCCCAAGTGAGGCTCCTCAGACTTCTCTCCAAAGCAGCAGGAAGGTTTCTTCCTCGACAGCGGCATCAGGAAGAGACGACAAAGAGACTTTTGAGAAAACTGTGGAGGAAAGAAAGGACAAGATTAGAAGATAAAGTCTTCCTGGAAGTTTCTGATGCTCTCACAGCCCTGTATGTGGTCTGAAAGCAGAGCTGTAAGCGACGAGCGGAAAAGAAAAATAGGCAAAGCTGCCAGGAGCCTGAGGAGACTGCACTGTCCTTGTTAGAGAAGAAAGCACCTACCATCGTTGTCATGTCTGTGCCCTGCCATGGGCAAGAAAATACAGCAGGCCATCAAGGCACAGAAGAAGAGGAAGGACTGGGTGATAAATGTGGTAAAAAAAAAAAAAAAAAAAAAAAAAAAAAAAAAAAAATGGGAGGACAGAAAAGTGAAGTGAGATTTCACAAAACCGAGAGATCAGAATCCACACTTTCGAAAAGAGCTTTCAATATCCAAATATGAGTATAACATAATGTGTACAAATACTGTCACATAACTTCCTGGGATGCGCCTCCAGTAACTGATGGTGGCTGCCTCACAAAATGGCAGTATCCAAAAGGAAACAAAATGGTGTTTGGTAAATACTTAAATTCCAAAAAAGGAGATCATGATATTTTGTCAGTCTCCATGTTCAAAACCCCCTCCCTGACTGATGCCTTCCAAAACTGTGAGAAAAAGTTTTCTGAAGAGAAATAAGTTTTGAAATTTTACCATATTGGTCTGTCTCTCCAGTTTTCATTGGAATTTGACACAGCTGTTGTTCCAAGAGGTTTATTTGGAA
The DNA here is from genome assembly GCA_026402145.1 of Polypterus bichir lapradei. NCBI lineage: Eukaryota > Metazoa > Chordata > Cladistia > Polypteriformes > Polypteridae > Polypterus > Polypterus bichir. The sequence goes on along the minus strand of JANRMT010062846.1, from coordinate 4,048,082 downwards.
AGCGCACATTTTTTTGATGGGATATCTTAAAGGGAGTGAGTTGTACACACTTTTGAAATTTCTAAAACTGTCATTTAAAAAGTATTGGCCAGTTTTGAAAATTGCCTGTCTTAAATCAAGGAAATACTCGGTGTAACCTCAACTACTGGCAGGTACTTCTGCAATTTGGAGTACTGGGAACGTTTGAAGTCAGCTGGCATTCACCAGTACCACTTCAGCTATGTGTGAAGAGGACCACCCCAGGGTCTCCCACCTAAAACCTCCTAGTTTACGTAAGTGTGAGAGAGATTAGCTGAAGAAGTCAAAACACCTAAACACCATCCCTTTTCAACCACTGATTACTGATAAACTGTGCTATGCTTATTTTCTGCTTTATTGTCATTTTGGTTGTGAATTATTTATTACAAATTTATTACCATAGTGCCAGAACTAGTTTAAGACTATTTTAGCCATAAATATATGCATTTTCGAATATGTGACACAAGTTTTATGGATATTTTGATGTTATTTGCTGTTGATCACCATTGGTTCCTGTTGACACCCACTATATCAGGAATTTATGATTTTAGTCTTTTTTTTTTTTTTTGTAAATTTAAGGTTTAGCCTTTCCAGGGATTGCAGGGTTGCCGATTCTATTCCCATAAACGCCAAAAGTGACTCTACTCCCCTGAGCCCTTGAGCAAGGCCCTTAACCTGCATTTGCTCCGTCCTGGCTATGACGTTAATCTGCATCCGGCCCTGCATGTTGGCCCCCCCAACCTGCTGGGAAAAACCTGGAGAATAGTGGTAGAATTGGCACTCCAGCCACCATAATAAACCTCACACTGGTTCCATTCCATCTGAACTAGTGTGGTGCTGAGGTGTCACCCCGCTAATCTGGGATCCTGATGAGATTTGTCATGTGGTGGGTGTGACAATGCACTGTATCAGCGTGTCCTCCTAACCTCCCTCTCTCTCTCTCTCTCTTTCCAGGGACACCTTTTTCCATAATGTTTGATTCCTCTTTGTCTTGTAATTGTTTTTGGATTTAATACAACTTTAAAACTTAAATAATGACTGCTTTGTTATTATTATGTTTTCTTTCTATCAGGTTCCCTCTTCCTTCTGAGATTTTGTAATTTTGAAAGCTTCCATTCTTTGTTGTTGGGCCTATGCTGGCCTAATGACTGTTTCTAGAGTGTGTATTGAGATTGATTTTGGCAGCTTGGGCTTGGTGGAGCCCTGAGGACTCCATTTTCATGACAAGCCTAGGGTTGGGGTTACAAGGCTTGATGACAGAAATATGACCTCCCTGTTTTAACTCCCTCTTTTTGCCCTTGTGACCCGTTAAACTTCCAACTATGGCAGTACAAATTCCACATGGTTTTTTTTGAAAGAGTGTGATGCAGTTTGTGCACTGAAGGATTTTTTTTTAAATATAAACAAATTCTGACTATATTACTTGTGTCGCCATTGTGGCTTTGCCCCGGTGTTTTAAACACAACTACCCCTCCACAGTGCGAGTCCGAACACTGAAATGACTTCATTTAGTGTATCCATCAATACAGGGAGTTCCACTGTAAAAACAGGGGTATCAAGGTGCCAACAGGTATACTGACTGGTGACACAAACCTGTCCTGAAGGTGGCCTCTAAAAATAGGCACCCCATCCAAGAGTGGCTCTTACTTTGTTCTCATTGTTACTAGAACAAATTCTGGCTCCTGGTAAAAGTGAATGAATGGGTGGATAGACCCCCTCACAGCTCATTGTTGTGGTCATGGGCACCTTACGCTAAGCCTAGCCACCCGGGCCACATGCCCAGGCTCTTGGCTCCTGGGGAGATCACAGCCCCACTCCACAGCTGCCACCGAGCAGGCAAAACCTAAAACCCACCGCTGCCCTGACCTGATCTGATGGAGACTCGCTCCTTTTCTACTGCGTTTCTATGACAACACTGGTATGCTGTGTTTAGCCTGAACGTAAGCCTGCGTACAAAAACTAAAATGCAAACACGCACGATGTGAACTGTCCAAACAGCAGTGATGTTGGCAGACATTTCTGGATTCTTTTTCGGATGCGCCTTAATTACCAAATGAGCTCCTTGTTGTGTTGTTTTGTCAGCCTCGACTGCTCCTTGAGAGAAACAAAAGAAAACAAAAGCTACGCTTCATCCTTTTTGATAGCACCTTACATGTGTCAGGTGGCATCAAGCAGTACAATGTTTACAAAAACCTTCTTACATTCCTTTAGGGACATCGAAACAGCAAAACTCTTAAACGAGCAGCCTGTAGGCCGAAATGTAAAGTGGCCAAACAGGCACTGAGCTCCACTCTGCAGATTTATTGAATGGCAGCTCTGTGAACCAGGGTGCAAATCCTGTCTGTGGAGACTGTACATTCCTGCAGAAAATGACACAACGCTGTGAAAGGCTGTTGCCAGGAAATTTCTTTGTGGACCCCCCCGAAAGTCTGTGTAGCACTAGTGTACTGGATGGTCCGAATCGTGTCTGTGTAGGTTCTTCACTTTCCTCAGACCCGCCGGTCAAATTTATTGGTGGCTTGAAACAGTTATGGTGTCAATCATTGGAAATATTGGCAAAATAGCATAATGCTTTATTACCTATTTTACAAATAATCTAATTAATGCCCACATCTTCTCTACTGCATCAACAACTTCAACTAGTATGGCCAGTGATAAGTCCACCTTTGACCTTTGATACTGACCAACTTTGTGGTGTCCTCGGTCACCTGTTCAGTCTGTGCCCAAGACTGCAGAAAGTGCCACTGCTGTGGAAAACATCCTGGCAGGCACCTCTTCACCCGATGACTACAGACCAGTGGCACTTACATCTCATATTATGAAGACCTTTGAGAGGTTGATCCTGGACTATATGGGTCCTGTTTTGGTAGACCACCTGGACCCACTGCAGTTTGCCTATTGGACAAAGACTGGAGTGTTAGATGTAGTTAAATGTCTGTTCATCAGGCAGTCATTTGTGAGGTTTACGGACAGTGAGCAACACTGGAGCACCACAAGGAACAGTCCTGTCTTCTTTTCTCTTCACCCTGTACGTACATCTAGGACTATAAATAAGACAGAAGGTCACGTCACTTGCACACATTCTCAGATGATTCTCCACTAATGGGGTGTTATTGCTAAAGGGGATGAGACACTTTTATGAATTGTCTGTAGCTCAGCATTAGCAAAAGCAAGGAGCTGCTGCACCAAGGAGCCTCTACGCCTTGTCACTATTCAGATAGTGGATGTGGTGCATTGCTCCGTGTACTTGGGGGTCCACATCAGTAACAAGCTGCACTGGTGTCATAACAATGAGGAGTTATGTAAGGAGGACACAGCAGACAGAACATGTCAAGCATTTTGGGGCTGCCTCCTATTTTTGGCCCTCTCGACCTAAGAAGCCCTCGGTTTTAGGCCATTTTTGGACCCTACTTTGAGCAAGAAATGACATTCTTTTGATAAAGAGTAAACCAAGAGTTGCTGCAGGACACATCAATCAACACCAAGTGGGATATGAGAGGTCGTTACTTTTTTTCCACAAAACTGAAAAAATGGGGATTGGTAATATAAGCATGTAGAGTGTCTTTAATGCTATTTCATTTTCATTGATCACAAATGATATTTTTGATCCTTTTCTAGGGCTCTGGACCCCTTTGGACCACTACCAGAGGGTGAAAAATGACAATTTTCTATTACAATTGAGAAGGTTTAGACTTTAAACATTTAAACTGAAGCACTCACCTTAATATTTCAAATATTTGATGCAAACATTCTTGTTTGTTACATACATCTACCTCTAGAAGTAAACTGGATAATTTCTTATGAACACTCTGAATGAGGGTGGCCAACGCAAAATCAGATTTTAGGGTTTCAGATTAAGCCTGCCATTTAACAACAGTATTTTCTGATTACAATTTTGTTTTTTGCTCTGGTTTAGACACAAGATACAAGCGATTTCACTGGCCTTTGCCTTAAACACATTCTTGGCTTTGCTTCTTTGTTCTGACCCATCATTAGCTGCTCTGCGTCTAATTCATCTTGGCAGTACACTCTGTCTTGTTAGCCGTTTACTACACACACTCATGGATGTTCTCTGGCCTTTGCATTTTGGTTTGATATTTAGATTTGCGTTCCCTTTACTCCTTCAGAGGCACCGCTTATATCTCAGTGTAACTGACCGGAAGCTCTTGCCGCTAACTCGGTCCCAGACTTTGACATTTGCTTTCCTTATTTCACTTTGGCTGCAGCTAAATTACCATTCACTGCTTGATTGCTCAATTTATTTTACGCATTTGTTTTCCCTTAAATATGAAATTTTACTTGCAAACCTCACTGTAAGCATTCATTTTAAAACACACAGCATCGTAACTGGGTAGAATGGCCTGTTTGAGTCAGCTGACACTGGCATTCAGCTTGAGCTGATTCCTCTGGCACTGAACTGGTAAGACGAGTGCCCTGCTATTACAAAGAATACAGTAAAGCAGACGCAGTGTGACTCCGGCCTAATCATCATTCTCTTTATTACTCTTTCGACATCTAGTATATTATTAACATCAACACCACCTTTATAATTACCGTAGTACTCATCACCAGCACTATCATTATTATTATTTATCCTCAATTTCCTCGTGGCTGCTGTTTTTACTATTACCATTATTATCATCATCAACCTGAAGGCTGGAATTATAATCTACAGCCAGACCTCGTTCAATTCTGGGAGCCAAGCTACCAGGCGCTTCTCACTTGTTTGAGCTCCTTGGAAAGATTCAGATATGTGCAACTGAAAAGTTCGTCCTTAAGTTGAAGGTTAATGGTGGGCGAGGTCACTGTGGTTTGACCGCAGACCCTCAACCTGCATGAGTGTGGAAGGGGAAATGTGGAGGCAAATCAGACGGGCTGAAGGCCGTCATCAATGCCATTATTATTAGTTAACATCGTTATTATGCTGATTACGGTGAGGATTGTTGTTGCCTTATTATCTGTAGTATTATTATTCATCCCTTCATCCATCTATTACCTCATTTTCAGTTGTCAATGAATCCAATTCTTCTTCCTTCTTATCATCATTCTAGCAGTACAGTGGTGAAGTGGCCAATTGACAGCTCCTGAGTTTGAATCGCTGGCCTCACACAAAGCCTTTCCCAAGTTCTTCCCAGGTCTGTGTGGACCCTCCAACACCTTCTCTGTTTCCTTTCCCTGACATGCCAATGATCTTCAGGTAAACTGGCAGCTGCATGACTGAGTGTGCGAGGTGACATGTTACAGCATCTCTACACAGTAGAGGGGCACTATAACAAATAAAAGATGACCTTGTCAGTAAAGCCGCCCACCATGCAGACTTTGATCATTTCAGCCGTTTCTTTAATTCACTTCTGTTTTCAGATGCACACCACTGCTTTTACTGCTACAGCTTCTGCGTTCTTCTGCAAAATTAAACAAGTTCTCCGTATTAATTGCTTCACAGGATGTTCAGATTTGCTCCCCTTATTTATTTTCTGTTTAGCCAGCGTAACAAGAAGCCCTAATTGCTGCCGCAACATTTCCGGAGGTAAAACATCTGCCAACGCCCTGCTGCCTCGGTGGAGTGTGACAGACAAATAAATATGGGGGCCAAGGTCTGTGTGAGAACACATGCACCTGAATTAATGACAACCCGCAGATTTAGATAAATAAGGAAAAAAATGACGATAAGGGTCTTTGGGTTTATCTCTTTGTTGCCCTCATTCATGTTTGTTTGCCTAACGTGGTAGCTATGAGTGCAGTCCACCCAGAGCCTCTGTCCCCTCATCGGCATGTTGATCATGTCACAGTCCTACCTACTTCTGCATATGGAATGTGACTGCTAGGTGACGTCTCAGATCCCCGCACCATACACACAACCGCTCACACAGCTGTCTAGTGTTTTGTTTTATTGTGTGCGACACTTTCAATGCAGGCTTCTACCTTCCATGATACAATACTTTGTCTTCCTCCACTCCTGACTTCGAGTCCCCAGGGTGAGGCGTCAGTGCCATAGCCAGGAAGCTCTTCCACCGGACAGGGAAGTCTCCTTCCAGCAGTGCCCTCTATTGGCCCCCAAGGACCATAAGAGGGCAAGAACTACAGCTCTCATGTAGCCCTGCACCAGAGGGATGCTGCCATGTAGTGGACTGGGAGAACACAAGGTAGCCTCACTCTGTGCTTCTGTAATATCAGCTTCCTGACTGGAAAATGGAACAGCAAGCATCCCGGCTGGGAACGAAAGTGTTAACTAATCCAGCTGGGTTGTCCATCACAGCAGGTAGTGCTTTCATCTCATAGCTCCTGGGTTCAAATGCGAGCCTGGCAACTGTCAGGAGTTTGTTTGTTCTCCTCCTGTCTTTCTACCAAAGACTCAAGGATCTAAGGATTTATTAAGGCAGGTGTATATTGATGTACATCAAAGACACAAACACATTACATTTATTTGAGCAGAGGTTATGACAGGATAATGAAGCATGAATTAAATAAAAATCAGGCTGATTTTAGCAGTGAGTATTCATTGTTACTGTTATGTTAAAATTGTTGTTGGCTTTCATGCTGTATTTTGTTGGACCTTTCATTATTCATTAACACGTTTAAATGTTGTTTGTGTTGCCTTTGTATTATTTTTCATGTTTTTATGTTATTTATTCAGATTTTGTTTAGTATTGTTTAGTTGGTGTACGTTCTCTTTACTTCTACTGACGTTCCTTGCATTTTCCGCCATGGTGTCACCACTCCTGAGCCCTCCCTCTGGCTATTTAAGTTGCTGAGAAAACTCAGGGGCAGGTGATCATTTGTCTGCTTGGAGTATCAGTGAGTGTTGCTATTTCTGTTTGGATTTCCTGGTTTATGTCATTTTTCTTGCTTGTGTTCTTGGAATCGGACTACAGATTGTGTATTTTGGACTGGCTTTTGCCTAATTTTCTATTTTGTTCATAAATATTTACTTTACGAAAAGTTCCTTTGTTGCCCTTTCTGTTCACAAGCCAGGGGTTGACGGTCATCCTCTCTCTTGTGGGGCTTTTTGATGGATTTATGAACATTTTGTTTTGACAGCTCCCTATTTCTGGGGCCTGTTCTGACTGTTGCAGCTAGTATTTGAGGTCTGGCCGAGTGTAGGCGGGCCATTTCTTAGCTGGCTAGTGAAGATCCTGGCCTGTCTCTCATTTTATTTTTTGGAGGCCTCGTACCTTTTCTGCCTTTGTGAATACTTAATTTGTTAATAAGACCTTTTCACGCTCATATTTGGTTTCAGAAGAGATAGACTTCAATTTTCTTAATGGGTTTTCATTTAATATTCACTTTACATAGTTGGATTATTTTGGTGTCTCATTCTATGCCAGGTTCACCATTAAGGTGTTCCTAATCATTCAAATTTACAGAATACACAAAAACACAAAGTGACTCTTTAGACTTTGTTCCGAATCTTGTACAAATGAATTTTTGACAACAGTTGAGGGTGTTGATTTTTGTCTTGACGACAGAGGGTTTTGACTGTTTTCTGGTTCATGTCTTATCTTCTGTTCTCTTTCCAAATCATTTTCTGCCTCCCTTGCTCTGGTAGAACAGCTTATTTGACTGATAGAGAAAGTAAAGTTTCACTGGAGTAGTTGCAATGGCTTCTTCGCGAGTGACATATCAAATGTGTGATGTCACTGGTGGTGCACGGTGCGTCTGGCATCCCTTGGTGGATATTCCTTATAACAAATCTCTAGTGTTTATTTTCCAAGTAGACCCAAGTGTTAGGATCCTCTGGCTTTGACTTTTCTTTCAATCTCTTGCACTATTTTATTGTTCGTTTTGATTACTGACTTCCTGGCCCTGGACCTCCGACTCATTTCTTCCATATGCTCACGACAATCCTCAGGCACCTCAGAAACGCTCTCAGCACTAGAAGGCTCTGGCTACTAAATGGCTCTCCAGGTTGGAGCTCCAAACCTTTTCACATTTTATGTCCTTCTGTTTACGATGGAAAGACAAAATCTAAAAGTGCTGATTATTTAGCCAAAAGGGTAAGGAAACTGTCACAACCTCTGAGTTAATTAATTTTATTAAACAAAGAGCTCAAATAACAAAAAACAAGTGTCATGAACTAGGAGTTCCAAAGCACATAATCCCCAAAACATTTCCAAAAAATGCCCACTAGTGGGCGATATCGCTGTCAAACCCTGGCTAGTCCAGAGGGGACTGGGCGGTCTCATGGTCTGGAATCCCTACAGATTTTATTTTTTTTTTCTCCAGCCGTCTGGAGTTTTTTTTTTTTTCTGTCCCCCCTGGCCATTGGACCTTACTCTTATTCGATGTTAATTAATGCTGATTTATTTTGTTTTCGTATTGTGTTTTTTATTTTTCTATTCTTTATTATGTAAAGCACTTTGAGCTACTGTTTGTATGAATATGTGCTATATAAATAAATGTTGTTGTTGTTGTTGTTGCTGCTAGTAATCAGGGCAAACACAGAGTCTACATAAATAAAAAAGATTTCTTCTTCACAAAAAACGCTCTTCTATAAAAGTGAAGCTCCATAAAAAAAGAGTTGCCTGTAACACAACATTACATGTGTTTTGTGGTTTTGGAAAAGGCGTTTGACCGTGTCCTTCGGGGAATCCTGTGGGGGGGGTGCTCTGGGAGTATGGGGTACCAGACCCCCTGATAAGAGCTGTTCGGTCCCCGTACAATTGGTGTCAGAGTTTGGTCCGCATTGCCGGCAGTAAGTCGAGCCCGTTTCCAGTGAGAGTTGGACTCCGCCAGGGCTGCCCTTTGTCACCGATTCTGTTCATAGCTTTTATGGACAGAATTTCTAGGAGCAGCCAGGGTGTTGAGGGGGTCCGGTTTGGTGGACTCAGGATTGGGTCACTGCTTTTTGCAGATGATGTTGTCCTGTTTGCTTCATCAGGCCGTGATCTTCAGCGCTCTCTGAATCAGTTCGCAGCTGAATGTGAAGCGGCCGGGATGGGAATCAGCACATCCAAATCCAAGACCATGGTCCTCAGCCAGAAAAGGGTGGAGTGCCCTCTCAGGGTTGGGGGAGAGATCCTGCCCCAAGGGGAGGAGTTCAAGTATCTCGGGGTCTTGTTCACGAGTGAGGGAAGAATGGAGCGCGAGATCGACAGGTGGATCGGTATGTTGTCCGCAGTGATGTGGGCTCTGCATCGGTCTGTCATGGTGAAAAAGGAGCTGAGCTGTAAGGCAAAGCTCTCAATTTACCAGTCGATCTACGTTCCTACCCTCACCTATGGTCATGAGCTATGGGTAGTGACCGAAAGAACGAGATCGCGAATACAAGCGGCTGAAATGAGTTTCCTCCGCAGGGTGTCTAGGCTTTCCCTTAAAGATAGGGTGAGAAGCTCAGTCATCCGGGAGGGGCTCAAAGTAGAGCCACTGCTCCTCCGCATCGAGAGGAGTCAGATGAGGTGGCTTGGGCATCTGATCAGGATGCCTCCTGGGCGCCTCCCTGGTTAGGTGTTCCGGGCACGTCCAACCGGGAGGAGGCCCCGGGAAAGACCCAGGACACGCTGGAGGAAGTATGTCTCCCGGCTGGCCTGGGAAAGCCTTGGGATTCTCCTGGAAGAGCTGGAAGTGGTGGCCGGGGAGAGGGAAGTCTGGGCCTCTCTGCTTAAGCTGCTGACCCCGTGACCCGACCTCGGATAAGCGGAAGAGGATGGATGGATGGATGGATGGAACACAACATTCAATTCAAACAAACAAGTCCCAATGCAGATATTCAAAGAATGGTCATACATGGACCAATAAGGTCAAAAATCCAGAGAATCACAAGAGTACAAAACTATACAAAGATACACTCACCAAACTGCCAAGCACATTCAAAATGAACCTGGAGCTGTGGGGCTACACAGAGAGGAGGGGAGTTCCTGGTGGTGATTGGCAGGTGGCCCCACCTTCAGGGGGACCACCCACAAAACACATGGAACATAACACATGCTAAGAAAACACAGCAGACAGTTAACATAAATAAACGTCTCAACGATGAACGTGGAGGACACAACACAAGGATCTGAACCCCAGCCAGTGGATAAACCCTGGCCGAAATATAACAAGATGAATCAAAATATATAAAAATGAAAATTTAAAAATACCAAAATAAAATTTAAAAATACAAAATACAAATATAAACTATGACACACTTAAGATATAAAGAAAGAAAAAACAACAGGATGTACAACAAAAGCCAATTTGAATTACAAAAAACAAATCTGTAAAAAGCCACCAACCTTGAAGAAGCCAAAGCTGAAGTTTGAAGACCACTAAAGGATTATAAGAAGGGAGCTCACCCCCAGCCTAACCCCAACAAGTCACAACAAAAAGGGGACATTTCAGGAAAACAACCAGACATCACTAAACTGTGAGGGGAATTTGACATCTGCAAAGCTCCAGCGAGGGGCCCCTGACAAGATCTGCCTTTTATTTTTTATGCCCCTCCCCTTACATGACTGCTGCCTATGGCATGGCCACTGTCTCTATTAGGGAGGGGCCAAGGACAGGCATGGGGGTGGATTCCCAGTCAAATCCTAACAAGATGTTTGACAAATGAGGGAAGAGTAATGAGCTCCTCCAGCCTTTTCATTGGCTAAAAGTGGACTCATTTGCAATTCCTTTACAAACCTGTTAATGTTTACGCTTGTAACAGACACAAACTGCTTCAAATGAAAGAACCGCAAATGTTCTTGTGCTACAAATCATCACAAGGGAAAATACCGACAACTCCAGACAAAGCCCAAGGTGACCCAGCTGACTGCATTTCTGGGCTTTATCAACCTGGGAGTCCACAAGAAATGAACAAATTTACCGACTTCAACAGCCGCAGCTCGGCGTAATAGGAAAGAAAATAAAAGCAGGAAACGCACATTACATGGCAATCTGTGCACACGTGTCAGGGGACTTCAACGAGGTCTGAGGAAGTGGGGACAGCATCAGAAATTCAAGTGTAACCCTGGGCCAGCAGGCTCTTCAATTCTGTCAAGTGAGGAGCTGACAAGATGGTATCTTACAGTGTGAGGCACAAAGATGGAGCTTGTAGTGAAGCTAAGCCTACTTAACTTCACAGGGTCAGGCCATGTCACACGGGTGGCCTCTCAAGAAGTGACACCCAGGGACGCGGCCCAGTCCCTTTTGGACTATCACATTTGTTTCTATAGTTGCTTATATTTTTATTGCATACCTGCCACTCCATTCTGTATTTTATCTTTGAATGGCTGCAGCCTTGTTGTTTACGGTAGCTGTGTTTGTTGATGACTGTCTGATATGGAGAAACAATTTCAGTTACAATAGAAGAACACACAGCAGCTGTCAGGGGGCTGGCTATGGGGCCGGGGGAATTTGTGAAGCAGATAGACAGTCAGATAGAGTGAAAGGCACTATATAAAATGAAAGAAGAGCTAGAGAGAGTGAAAGGCATGATATGAGAAGAAAGGATAGGAAAATAGAGCAAAGGGCACTAAATAAAACAAATGGCTAGACAGACTGAAAGGCACTATATAGAAAGAGGAGAGGTAGATAGACAGACTGAAGGGCACCAAAGAAAATGAAAAGATAAACGGGGAAAGGCACTATATAAAAGGAAAAAGAGATAGAGAGGCAAACTGAAAGGCACAAAATAAAATAAAAAGACAGCTAAAGTGAAAGGAACTATATAAAGTGAAAACAGAGTGAAAGTCAATGCATAAAATGAAAGGACTGACAGTAAAATAAATGTGATATATAAAAAATACAAGCACATATATAGACAGCAAAATGCATAGGTAGGTAGACAGAGTGAAAGGCACTAAATAATGAAGACAGAGTGTGAAAGGCACTATATAAAATGAAAATATCGAGAGAAAGTTACGATATAAAATGAAAGATAGATTGAAAGGTACTGTATAAAGTGAAATAACAGTGAAAGGTAATATATAAAACAAAAAAATATAGATTTGAAAGGCACTACATAAAATACAGATAAAGTGAAAGTCACTGCATATAATGATAATGCAGATACGTTTATCTTTGCTGTCCCTTCAGTCTTTAGTCAAGTAACATGTGAACAACTTGTAGATTCATCGTAGAAAAGCGTGATGTGAACTCTCACTGTGAACAAGTGCTAAACACCTCGAGGTCCACCAGTTAGTGTCACTCGGCCGTTTCTCTTTAAACTTTTTTGGAAAGTTGTTCAGCCTTTTGTTTAAATCAAGGTCTGATTTTCATCTCACCTGGGTGGCCATAAGGCTGCTCCGCTGCTTCATTTCTGGGATATTAAAAATTTATGGAGAAGGGTCCAGGCTGGCCTCCTTCTCCATTCACCTCCTGTCTGTGGCCTGATCTCTTCCGTTGAAGTGATAAATGGCTCTTGCGCTGCAATCTCTCCCGGAGCAGCTCTCTGCTTCAGCAGCCATATTCAAGTCATACATTTCAATAAACAAAGGCACGTCGGCTCCGTACTGCCAAGAGTCCAACAAATTGAGACAAACAGTAACACCTCACTTTGGGCTGCTAAATTGAGTCACTAAGTTAGAGCGCGAGAAAAATGGTCTGGAAACCTCCGCTGACAAAGAGCAAATTATTATTATCTAAGACTCGGATGGATTTTTTTTTTTTTGGGTTGAAGTGCTGACAATGGATAATGACCATTTTTTTGTGCTTGATGCATTGATTTTCAAAGAAGTAGTGATGTCTGCCCCACAAGAAGCCTCTAAACGTATTACACTGTGCGTTTGAGGTGTACAAGCCACTAAATGAGCTCATCAGCCCCAGGTACTCTGTATTCACCTTAACTGGCTTGTATCTGTTAGGCTGGGGCCGCAGAATTCACTGTCAGTCATTAAGCTCCACCCACTTATGGAAATGAAACTGCCTCAGGCTGTCTAGCAGCCTCAGTGGTCAGTAGTTAGCAAGTTTCCATATTTAGCATCTTACCATTGCACTTCCTCTCTCCGCTTACCTTGGTGAGGGTCATGGAGGCAACATGCCAAGCTGGTTAGACCAGGCCACCCCAGCCCTGAACTCTCCGGTCATCTGACAGAAATAAATCCTCCGGCATGTCCTGGCCATTCCCTGTACACTTCTAGGTAGCAACAGTACCTAACTACACACTTAAACCTAACTACACACCTAAAGTGATATTTGCAGGAAGAAAATCCAGGACAGCAGCACTTCTACTCAAAGCTTTTAATGTGCTGATGAACACCAAGACTGGATCTTGTCCCGTAAAGACCTCTAGGCCCCCTGCCAATTAACTCCAACATTTGCCAAAGGTTTTTATTTTTCAAACGCACTGTCATTTTTCCATTTAGGGCAACTTGAGGCACTACCCTCCATTTCCCAGCAGATGGTGCTGTTATGCACTTACACTGAGCTTTAAACCTCATGACAGTGACGTCACACATTACACACTTTTGGATGTCCAGTGTAGTAACCAGGATGGATGAAAACCATGGACAAAAGCTCCCCAAAATGACAGCAGCCATATGGAACAAAATGGAGTCCTTTTCTTGTCCCTGGCTTGGGTATGTATGTTTTATTTGGTGTAATGTGTCTGTTGTTTCCAAATTGTACTGTGTTAATATAATTACAAATTATTTACAAATTTCAATTAGAAAATGGACATGAAGTGTAGATTTGGCCAGATTTGAGGCAAGTTTTAGACCAGAAATCAATCTTATCTCCTCTAAAAAGCCAATAACCAGAATCCTAAGTAAGATATAGTCAAAATTTCAAAGCACAAGGTCTGTATTTAGAAAAATACCAGCCACAGGGGATGCAGCTGGGAAACTACAGCAGATGTAATAAGGGTGACAGCAAGAAAGGTGCTTAGCGTGACATAAGGAGGAAAAAGAAACCTGGTGGTGGAATAGGGAAGTACAGGAGAGTATACAGAGGAAGAGGATGGCGAAGAAGTGGGATAGTCAAAGATATGCAGAAAGTAGACAAGAGTACAAGGAGATAAGGCGCAAGGTGAAGAGAGAGGTGGCGAAGGCTAAAGAAAAGGCGTATGATGAGTTGTACGAGAGGTTGGACACTAAGGAGGGTGAAAAGGACTGGTGGATGTTATACTACATTTTTATTTATGTCACTATATCTGGACAATACTGTTATGAGTTTTATTCACATGTGCATGTTAACTGTGGCACACAGGGGCTCAGCAGTTAGAATTGCTAGCCAAGCATTGGATTAGATAGCCAAAGACAACTGGAGGCTTGTATAGTCAGCTTAAACACAGGTTAGGGTATTTCTGTCCTCTATCAGCACAAATCTTCTTTCCTTATTGTGAGAATTAAAATCAGCATGTAAGCACTATGATATTTCTGTATTTTGTGGAGGAGGAATTCAGCCCTTGTTTGGAGACAGAGAAGACCAGCAAATGAAGCAAGACATTATAAAAGCTTAGACAACAGCCAGACCTTTAGAGGCGGAATCGACAAAGCTCGAAGAAAAACCTCCCAGCGTGGTGACGAGAAAATGGCTGACTGTGTTGATCCAGATTTCCCACCTGGATTAAGTCTGTCCATGCGCCTCTCCGTCTGTAACCGCGTTAATCGTCAGTAAATGTAAGCTAAAAGATATTTTTTCTCATGTGATTCTTGTACCGCCGTAATCACGATGGGAGGGATATCGCCGTTTCTGGTATATTACGATATTGTTTAATTATTTAATATGCCACAATTTCAAAAGAACACATTTCCAAGAGAGCTAATGCCTCTTCAGGAAAACAGTGGGCTAGACAGAGGGGCTGAGCTGGGAAAGATGAGCAGCAGGTTAGGGTAATAAAGGATAAAGATGGAAACGTACTCACAAACGAGGAGAGTGTGTTGAGCAGATGGAAAGAGTACTTTGAGAGGCTGATGAATGAAGAGAATGAGAGAGAAGAGGTCGGATGATGTGGAGATAGTGAATCAGGAAGTGCAACAGATTAACAAGGAGGAAGTAAGGACAGCGATGAAGAGGATGAAGAATGGAAAGGCCATTGGTCCAGATGACATACCTGTGGAAGCATGGAGGTGTTTAGGAGAGATGGCAGTGGAGTTTTTAACGAGACCGTTTAATGGAATCTTGGAAAGTGAGAGGATGCCTGAGGAATGGAGAAGAAGTGTACTGGTGGGCCGATATTTAAGAATAAGGGGGATGTGCAGGACTGCAGTAACTACAGGGGGATAAAACTGATGAGCCACAGCATGAAGTTATGGGAAAGAGTAGTGGAAGGTCAGTTAAGAAGTGAGGTGATGATTAGTGAGCAGCAGGATGGTTTCATGCCAGGAAAGAGCACCACAGATGAGATGTTTGCTCTGAGGATGTTGATGGAGAAGTAGAGAAGAGCAGAAGGAGTTACATTATGTCTTTGTGGACCTGGAGAAAGCAAATGACAGTGTGACTGAGAGGAGCTGTGGTATTGTGTGAGGAAGTCGGGAGTGGCAGAGAAGTACGTAAGAGTGGTACAGGATATGTACGAGGAAAGTGCGACAGTGGTGAGGTCTACGGTAGGAGTGACGGATGTGGGATTACGTCAGGGATCAGCTCTGAGCCCTTTCTTATTTGCAATGGTGGTGGACAGGTTGACAGACGAGATTAGACAGGAGTCCCTGTGGACTGTGATGTTTGCTGATGACATTGTGATCTGTAGAGAGAGTAGGGAGGAGGTTGAGGAGACCCTGGAGAGGTGGAGATATGAGAGGAGAGGAATGAAGGTCAGTAGGACCACTAAGACAGAATACATGTGTGTGAATGAGAGGGAGGTCAGTGGAGTGGTTAGGATGAGGTGAGTAGAGTTGGTGAAGGTGGATGAGTTTAAATACTTGGGATCAACAGTACAGAGTAATGGGGATTGTGGAAGAGAGGTGAAGAAGAGAGTGCAGGCAGGGTGGACTGGGTGGAGAAGAGTGTCAGGAGTAATTTGTGACAGACGGGTTTCAGCAAGAGTAAAAGGGAGGCTCTACAGGACGGTAGTGAGACCAGCTATGTTATATGGGTTGGAGGCGGTGGCACTGACCAGGAAGCAGGAGGCAGAGCTGGAGGTGACAGAGTTAAAGATGTTAAGATTTGCATTGGGGGTGACAGAGATGGATAGGATTAGAAATGAGGACATTAGAGGGTCAGCTCAAGTTGGAAGGTTGGGAGACAAAGTCAGAGAGGCGAGATTGCGTTGGTTTGGACATGTATAGAGGAGAGATGCTGGGTATAATGAGAGAAGGGTGCTAAGGATAGAGCTGCCAGGGAAGAGGAAAAGAGGAAGGCCTAAGCAAAGGTTTATGGATGTGGTAAGAAAGGACATGCAGGTGATGGGTGCGACAGAACAAAATGCAGAGGACAGAAAGATTGGAAGAAGATGATCCGCTGTGGCAAACCCTAATGGGACCAACCGAAAGAAGAAGGAGGTCAGTATTTAGAAAAACAAATTAGGGAAGGAAAACACACTTGCCACATGCTAACATTCTTTTATCCAATCTTTTTTCTCCTAATTAGGAAGTCTACAGTGCTAACAATCAAACCAATGCTATGGCTTCACCTGCATAGCAACTCTATTGCAACAGAAATCCTAGAGAATGGTGGTGTTGTGAACTTGAGAGTTCCCCAGCACACCAAGTCCCAAAAAAGTCCCTACTAGAATGGGTTATACACTCAAAACCCAGCAAGTTATACAAGGGTAATGCAACATCTTTATGACAGATATATTTTTTTCAAACCTTATATTGAACAAAATTAAGCTGAGAGGAACACAAAGGCACACAAGGCAATGCCTTAAAAAAAAAAAAACAGGTCCAAATAAAAAGAAGGGACAGCCTGCCACTCAGCCCCAAGAATTAGAAGGAGCCTTGCAACTACCATCAATGTTGTTTGTTTAGTAATGCAAATAAATTGTAATCTCAGAAAGACAGAAAGAAAGTGACACTCACGGTTTTTCTTATTAATTAGAAGCTAAATTAATTCTGCCTTAATTAGATGTCACAGGACCTGCCATGGCCACCTTCACATCCATTAATAACTCATGTGTAGTTAATTTTCATTTTTTTTCTCTTTTCAAAAATTTACTTCACCTCACCTAGCCAGGAAGGCACCAAAAAGATTAAAGCACAATGGACATGCAGTAATACTAATCCACATTAATAAAAGGACAAGTGTCTGTCTGTGTGTGTATCTGTAAGTCCATCCAGTTGTCATGGCTGTGTTTTATGCCATTTGGTATAGGATTTGTAAACCCAGTGCTAATGTTTGTGTTGTGTCATCTGTTGAAATGAAAAAAGCAATACCTTTTACTACTACATGCATGACAAAATGCATTCCAATAGATGGTGCACTACAAACTTTACCTTCAACCTGAACTTAGACAGGTAGCACAGCTAGTGTTTTAATAACAATGCTACAGTCTGTTGAAAAAAGGAGCAAACTTAGAATAATGCAGGTGACCAGGTTAAGAAACATCAAAAGCTGCCAATGAAAATAATCTGTCCTCTCTTTTGTCAAAAGTCAATTGTTAATCAAAAATCAAAGATGAATGCAAAACAGCGTCTTTAATAGCATAAATAAACAAGATCAACCACCACCAGGTGTAGTTTTGTCGGGTCATTACTGTCACAAATACTTGTTCACATGTACTGGGACAGTAATAATGCAGTTACAGTACGAATGTCCATATTTCTACAGTGTGAGCATGCAGTGGGCTGCTTTATAGGGTCCTTATTGTCCTGTGTGCAGAACTCAGTGAAATTCTTACTTGCATGTGCTAATCAACATGCAACTCATCGCCATTTTTCAATGCCATATTTTATGTGTAGACCTACCTTGCCTCAAAAAGTTAGTCTTTCGTACCAGAGAAAACTGCCTTTGAATGTAGGGGCACCCTTGAGTTAGCTGGAAATAAAGATACTTGGCTGTGCCCTTGGGGCTGGTGGGCTGTCTGTATACAAAGTTATTGTCTTTCTAACGGTGCTGTCACAGTGACTGGATAACCTACTTTGATGTCAACTGAAGCCCCTCTAGTTTGGATGAACAGACATCGCTTGAATTGCCTAATGCCATACACGGAACAAAGCTTCACAGAATTCACCCTGATGTGTGCATGGCACTGCATAATTATTTACACGTTACACTGTGGGTGGGGGCAGAGTGTTGTAGTTAACTGAAACGGACTGAAAACAACTTAACACTCCATGGCGTACCAAGAAAGACTGAATGCTTGCAATCCTCGAGTGTCAAGTGACTTTTGCGGATGTCGTTGATGCCTTCCCAGCAATGAGAGCACGGAGGTGAATTCTGGAGAAATAACAACAACAACAACATTTATTTATATAGCACATTTTCATACACAAAATGTAGCTCAAAGTGCTTTACATAATGAAGAATAGAAAAATAAAAGACACAGTAAGAAAATAAAATAAGTCAACATTAATTAACATAGAATGAGAGTGAGGTCCGATGGCCAGGGAGGACAGAAAAAAACAAAAAAAAATTCCAGAGGCTGGAGAAAAAAAAAAAAAAAAAAATCTGTAGGGATTCCAGACCAAGAGACCGCCCAGTCCCCTCTGGGCATTCTACCTAACATAAAAGAAACAGTCCTCTTTGTATTTAGGCTTCTCACGGAAGGACTTGACGATGATGGTCACGTAGACTTCTGGCTTTTAGTCCATCAATGCTGGAGCATCATGATGCTTTGAGTAGGTGGTGGTGGCACAGGCTGCCACCACAAAGAAACCGGAAAAAGAAACAGAAGAGAGAGTAGGGGTCAGTACGGATTTTAGAGCCAGCATGAATAGTTATTATATATACTGTAATGAATTGAACATACATGAGTGTAGTAAGATATGACCTGTTATTCTATGGATTTATTTAAGGTGAGGCTGAAATGTTATCTTGATGCATCTGGTTTTCAGTGTTACAAATATGTGCTTCAAATGTAAAAAAAAAAAAAAAAAGCCCCACAAAACCTGGTAATAATGTTTTGGGTTTTGGTTGAAATGTCACAAGATGTGCATTTGTAATGTTCTGTTAGTAAAGGTTTTCATAAATGGCCAATACATGAGGCTAAGGTGGGACCCATTAAGACAGTTCTGTCCTGGCCTCTGACATGTGGGCTAATGGCGCCCCCATATTAAAGTATAAAAGATGGCTTAACACAACCTGGCAAATTTCCAGTGTCATTGAAACAACTGTTTGATGACATTTTCAATTTAAACTGGATATTTACCACATTCACACGTTGCATCTCAAAACAATGAGCATATCTTCTTCCACACCATCTGCTTCTTGTACACAAGAGAACACTGTTTATCAACGTTTCCCACATATGGCAAATGTGTATGCATATCCATAGATCCATCTCCTTAATCCAGTGGCATGATGGTGATGTGGTTTGCTTTCTCATTTTTAACATCATGATAAAAGCATGGGTCACGGTCAGAAGATAAAAAGTTCTTGTCAACATCCAAGATCCAGAGGATAGATAAGATCTTGTATGCCTGTTTGATGATGAGAACTGCAAAATGTCAGGAAAAAAAAAAAAAAAAAAAAAAAACGCGTTTGCCCAGCCCAAGGGCCACAGCAAAAAGCTGAGCTGGTAGAAGTTTCCAGATCATACAGCGCCTTCAGAAAGTCTTCAGACCCTTCACTCGTTACACGTTGTTATGATGCAGCCTTGCAATAAAATAATTTAAATTCACTTTTTCTTCACCAAGTAACACTCAATACTCCAGAATGAGAAAGCAAAAGCTCAATTTTAGAAATGATTTCATATTTATAAAACAAATAATAAATACTGAAATCTGACATTGATAAAAGCATCCAGACTCATTGCTTTGACACTCAAACTCTGTCTCAAGTGCATCCCACCCTATTAATCATAATCATCATCTTACAAAGACAAAGAGCCACCTGGCCCTCTAGGCACACTGGGCACTGAGACCCCTAGGAAGTTGAGCTGCTCTCCATCCATTACTTTGTTTCTGTTTTGGACAGATAAAAGAACATTAAAAAATGTTTATATATAATGCATGAATCAAAAACCATAAACCTTATTTGTCCTCCTTGTTTTGGTGCACTGTTTTGTCACCTGTGGGTACAGAACACAAAGAAGGAGAGCAGTCCTCCCTGATGGCAACCATAAAGGGAGACACAGCTTTGTGACTCGCCAGGACCCTTCCATGATAAAACACCTGCTTATCAAGGGCAGGGCGTGGGGCTGCCACAGCCCACCTCAGTTTAAATGGAGTTCTCAGGGGTCTGCTGGTGGCCTCCCCTCACTCATCGCCTTCACTTTTTGTGGACAGCCTGCTCTGGCAGATTTAAATGCTCTGACACACTCTTTCCACGTCTCAATGATTGATTTAAATGGACTTTCAATGACTTGTCGCCGTACTGATTTGTGCATTTCATGGAGGTCCTTCTTGTGTTCTTTGGGACACCACACTTGAGTTGGAGCTTCAGATACGTGCCCTCCCTTGAACTAATGATGGACCTTGTAAAGCCAACTGTGATGATTTTGGGGTTTCATATTAAAGAGGGGGGCAGCACGGTGGTGCAGTGGGTAGTGCTGCTGCCTCACAGTTAGGAGACCTGGGTTTGGATGTTCTCCCCGTGTCTGCGTGGGTTTCCTCCCACAGTCCAAAGACATGCAGGTTAGGCGCACTGGCGATTCTAAATTGTCCCTAGCGTGTGCTTGGTGTGTGTGTGTTTGTGTGTATATATGTGTGCACCCTATGGTGGCCTTGCACCCTGTGTTGGCTGGGATTGGCTCCAGCAGACTCCCGTGACCCTGTAGTTAGGATATAGAGGGTTGGATAATGGATGGAAGGATATTAAAGAGAGTGAACACTTACGAATTCAAAGGTTTTCAGTTTTAAATTTGTAATTAATTTAGACCACTTTGCAGAGATCTGCTGATATTCAAGGGTCTTTGTCTGCTGATGAGTGTCAAAAAAATCAAACTAAAACGACTGTGTGTCAATGTAATAGAACAAGAAAATATGACAACGTTCAAGAGGGGGACGACTTTTTACAGGTTTTGTAGACAGAGAATCGAAGACATGTTGACTAACAATAAAGCAACTGTATAAGAAACCTTTAGAAAGGAGCAACTGTGGGAATGGAGGGGCTGTGGTATGAGTGCGTACAGGTAAAGAAGCAGTGGGCACCACACAATGCTATGACGCACACTATAGGGTGGTCCAGATCTAATTATGCAATTTTCATTACGCTATAACTTATTAAGTTTATTACATAGAAAATCACCCAAAAAATCCCGGACCATCGAGAAGTGTGCAAACTGACGACATGAAGAATCGTCTTTTCACAGACCTGGAATCGTCCCAGCATAAATCAAAGTCATCCAGACGATCTGGATCTGCATAATTAGATCTGGACCATCCTGTAGAATGTCTTTCAGTATACACCTGTACTTGTGGCAGTTGCTGCAGAGAACAAGGAACAACTTCACTTTGCCTAACTGGACATTCCCAAAATAAAAACAATGTCAACAACTGATTTTGTATCATCTCTGTTGTACAAAATCCCAGATATGGAAGCAAGTGAAATCCCCTCACACAACTGTATTTTGGACAGGCCACCAATCCATGGTGTGGAACCTTGCGATTTCAAAACTGGCATCTGCGCCATGAATAATATTTCGTTTTCTACGGAAAAATTATTAGTCAGTGAGAAAGGATGGAGAGACTGTAGTTTGGAATTTTTGAGATAAAGAGCATACTAACAGTGCACGCTGACACTTTGACAATATGTCTAAGCGTTTTGGCTGTCATGGTTTAAACGAGGGTGAAGGTGCTTTACGTTTTGATGCCACTGATTTATTCACTGACAGAATTATGTGCCTTTTGAGATCGTGGGTGAGTGACAGCCTCTCACAGTTTAAACACGCCGTTGTTCGCTAGCATGTAAACAGTTTTGAGAAATGTGCTCAGAGTAGTGAGAATGTTAAGAGTGTTTCTGGATATGTGCCAAGACAATTGAGAAGACGCGAAAAAAAAATTAAGGTGCCACAGAGGAACTTGAGGACAATGCCATTGCAGAATCACTATTGGCTTCCAAATGGTCCAGCCACATGAAGGTTCCAGGATGAACCTTTGATTTATTACCCTAACAGGGTCCATACTGGGGTCCAGATGGCGACTAAAATGGTCGCCCAATGCGACTTGATTTTCTATTTTGCGACTAGTTTTTTCATTCCAGTGGCCGGTGGCGACTCTCTCTCTCAATCTAAGAAAAGTTTTAAATTTAAAGCAGCAGAAATGGCTTTTAATTATGTGCGAACACTCTCAGTCCGCGTCTGCCTTTCCTATTACACTATCACGTGATTAAAGCCAAACCGAAGCGAGGCATCATCTGACACGCCCATTCTGCTTCAAACGAATAGGGATCTGAAATAGAAGAGAATCGGGCCACGACTGCTCCTCGAATTCCGTCCTGACTTTCCACGTAACACGCAAAATGGCCAAACGAAAAATTTCTGACTTTTTCTCAATGCCCACTCGTCCAAATCCTGCCTTGTCTACTTCTGAACGAACCGAAGATAATTTAGTCAGTGGGTTATCTGAGGTACAGCCACCGCGTCTGGAAATGTCATCCTTTAATAACTGTACAACTCCGTCCCGTTAGCAAAGTCTTCTGGGCCCGCGACTCCGACACCTGGAAGACACTTTAAAAGCGGTTTGGTTACAGGAGTTCGCTTGGTTACGGTATGACAAGGGAAAGATGTACTGCAGCTTTTGTGCACAAGCCGGACAAGAAATTGCTGGTAAAAAAAGAATTCATTTGTGTACGAGCCATTTTAAAAAGGAAACCGTGAAAAGGCATGGTGAGAGTAGGAAACACAAGAATGCCAGAGACTGTGTGATCGCTAGGTCTGCTCCTCGTGACACCCCCATAGCAAAGGCAGTGCAACGTGCTTGTGTGAAAGTGACAGAAAATGAGATGAAAGAATTAAAAATAAAATTCAATGCAGCATATACGATTGCACTGGAAGAAATACCGTTCACAAAGTTTAAATCTCAAATTCTGCTGATGAAGAAGAATGACATGGATGTGTCAAAAACATATGATAATGATACAGCATGTGCAGAGTTTGTAGGTTGCATTGCAGATGAATTAAAAAGTAATGTGCTGGAAGAAGCTTTAAAGGTAAACTACATCTCTGTTATAACTGATTGTGGAACAGATGTCTCAGGGAAAGACAATGTCATCACATACTGTAGGTTTGTATCTGATGGAACACCTAAGACTCATCTAGTAGGTTTGGCTGAGATTGATTATGGTCATGCAGAAATAATTCAAAACACCATTAAATCACTGCTTCAGAATGCTGACCCAACCAACCCAAATTGGTGGGTACATAAAATGAGTGCTTTTGGAGCAGATGGTGCAAGCGTGAACATGGGTGCAACAGGGGGAATAGGGGCACTTCTCAGAAAAGAGACAGGTGAACATGCTCTGTCTTTCCACTGTCTACTCCATCGGCTGAAACTGGCAATGCTAAACACACAAAGGTCCGTGCCAATGATTGAAACTACACCACTACAACTAGTGTGGAAAACGTATCATTTCAGTCCCAAAAGCAAGCGGGAGCTAAAGGCTATAGGAGCAGAGTTAGGATGCACAGTACGAAACCCATCAGCAGTAAAAACTCAGCACTGGTTGCCACACATTTATCGGGCACTCTCAGTTTTTCTCCATTCAAACTATGCAACAGGTCAGGGGCAGTACACTGCTGTGCATCATCATATGGAGCACCTTGCAGTCAAAAACAGACATAAAGGGAAGAGCCAAACACATTGTTCAGCAAATGGAAAGCCTGTCTTTCATTGCCTTTTGTCACTTTTTACATGACCTTTTTTCAGAGGTCTCAAAGCTGAGCCTTACACTTCAAAAAAATTCTCATATACTTCCTCAGGCAGTTGCTGCAATTGTGGGCTGTGTGGTAACAATTAAAGGATTGAAAGAAAATGCTTTGAGAGAAGGGAAGCTGCAGGAATTCTTACAGCACATAGGTTCTCAGCCTGAAGGTTCAGTGCAACAGGAAGGGCCATCAACAAACAGGAGTGAGAGGGCCGCAAGTAGCCACACAGTCATAACCTTCCAAAATGTTAATTTGAAAGGCCCCCAAAATCAGGCCACATTCAGAAGTGATTTAAAGGCCGCAAATGAAAAAACAGTTGACATTACTGTTAAAGTATTGGAGATCAGGTTTGCAAACATGATGTCAAGTGTTACACAGCAGGGACATTCAAAGGGATCAGAAATCATCAAGTCATTTTCAGTGTTTTGTCATGATGCATGGCCAGAGGACATTGATAGCTATGGCAAGTGTGAGATAGACATACTTGTTAAATGGTACAGGGAGCTCTTATCAAACAATGGCTGTGATGTCACAGCTGTGCAGAAGGAATGGCTAATGTTGAAAATATTAGTGAAGGGTCAGTTTATGGATAAGACTTACAGTGACCTATGGACAGTGATGCTGGGCAAGGAGCCGTTCTGTACAGATTTTAAAAATCTGCTTCACTTAGTCGAAATAATGCTGATGCTTCCGATATCTGCAGCTCAGTGCGAGTGAGGATTTTCAGCACAAACAGAATAGAATCAAAAGTGCGCAACTCCCTAAGTGTAGAAACACTGGAAGACTTGGTAAGGATCAGTACAGAGGGCCCTGCACTTGAACTTTTTGACCCAGAGCCCAGTGTAAAGCGCTTGTTGTCAGCCAGCAAAAAAAAGCGCAGACCAAAGTATACTGGCTGGCCTAATGATGCTGACATTGTAATGGTTAGTGACAGTGAACTTGAAGAGTAATTCATTTCTTTATATTTGTACACTCATTGCGAAATGATTATTTCAGAAATGATTGTTTACAATGTTTGTTATTGTGTTAATTCTTGTGTTAATATGTGTAAGATATTTTCAGTGATTGTATTTGTAGTGTTCCTTACACATGTTGTGTATAAGACTCTGGACTTGAAGTATTGCTTATTAGTAAACATTTGTACTGTTCACATTTATGTGTCATTTATTCTTCTGTTATTATTATCTATAAGACCTTGCAGAGGACACTACTAGGCAGGTCAAATAGCTCAGATAGGAGAAAGGAAAGGCAGTGTGAGGTAGACCGAAGAAACAAATAAACAATACAAGTAAATATTTGTTTATTTCACATTTGGCATGCGGTAGAGATTATGGCTCCCAAAAAAAGCATTTGGCTCCTAAATATTTTGGGTTTAGGAGCCAATGGCTCCCAAATTTTTTGTTCTGTCTGGAGCCCTGCCATAAATAACCTTTACAGATGATAACCTGAATGGGCACCCGATTTTAAAAGGACACATCACAGGTTCAGTTTCAGCTTTCTTGATCTGTTCATATCCTGCTAGGGAGACACCTTGATATTCAAGATTTCGGTTTTGTCCACATATTAGGAACTTTTTCAAAACTCAGAGAACCCACTTCAAGTGGAAAGAGCCTCTCAGCGAATGAAACTGTTCTTTGTCAGGCAAGGGTTCTACCAGGAACTACACCATCCAGTAAAGAGCTATTAAGAACCAATATGACATCAAACCATCTTCTTCATGAGACTGTCACATCTTTGGAATCAAGTTGAAAAGGCTAAAGTTCTTTACAGCAGCCTGGTATGTCACCCTCTTTTCACTTTTTCTTGGTGGGTCATTACAAGCAGTTAGGTGTCATTTAAACTACAGATTGGTAGCGGCAGTGTCTGTGCAGTGCAGATTAATGTGACACTAGAGATGCAGGTGTAAATGTAATCCGGCTAAAACTACACTGGGGTCACAAAGTTTTTCAAACGCTCTGCTTCCTGAAAATATTTTGGTGCTTATAATAGACAGCTGAACACAAGATGAACACAAATATAAATTCAGATTGACTGTAACACATAGAAATTTGGAGAAACATGAAATGAACTGTTATTGAATTTAGTGTGTTTAATCACTTAATGATGCCAACACATTGCATTCGTTCAACTGAGTTAAACTCTTCTACTCCTAATTGTTGTTTGTAGTCTACATCTGTTGCTTTTCATTTTGGTATCTAACAATAGTCGTCTACGATTGTAGTATTCCACTGCTGGTGGCCAAGTACAAATTACTTTGTGAAATGTCACCGTGTTTGTCTCTGACTGCACCAAAGCAGGGAAGAAGTTGTTCAAGTGCAAACACAAAAGATGAACACTTAACAACATGTCGCGATTAATTTAAAGCATACAGTCAATCAGCAGGACGTAGTCTGGTGCTCTGTTCTCAACAACATCCTTGAATGCCTGTCATGTGATTTCCTGCAGCCACACGGGCAAACTTCTTGATGATGTGGCCCAACAAAAAAAAAAAAACTTTCTTTATCTTAGCATCGGCTATTGATGGAAGCATCTGACTCAAGTATTGAAATCCGTTGTCTTTCTTGTTCACCGTTTTCATGAAGTTTTTCACCAGTCCAAGTTTTATATGTAAAGGAGGCAAAAAGCTCTTTATTGGGTCGACAAGTGGCTTATATGACACAACTTTCTGCCCTGGAGCGGCCAGTTCTTTATGAAGTAATGAGATTCTTTAGCATGGCTTTCCCCTTTGTAGTACTTCGGATATCTGAGCTGCAGTGTCATTATGTTTCAACCACAGATGTTCTGGTTGCAGTTGCTGTATACTTAAAATATGAGAGGAAATAACAAAAACAGGCAACTGATCCATGACAGGAAATTTTAAAGTTGGCTTTTGTGATTAGCAGGCCAAAATCCAAAATATACATCCAAAAAGTGTTCAGGAAGCGAAATCTTAAATTGTCGCCATATAAATAACATTGGACAACAATCTATGAAACAAACATTAAAGGGGGTCTTTGAGAAAAGTAATGGTCATTGTGGTGCAGACCATACGTAACAGCTATTGACACCCCTGCTCAAAATACACAGACGGTGACAAAACAAAACAAATATGCACCTTGCACAAGCCGTACCACCTGAGATACAACAATGGTAGTAAAATTTGAGTGAAACTGAAACAAACGCAAGCATAAAGGAAGCAATGTCCCAGTAAAACTCGAATAGAGAGGAAAATGAGAAACATTATTAGGAAGGAATTAATTTTTATCAAAATTGTTCCAAAAGTGTCACGGACAAAGCCAGGCAATGCTAAATGGTCAGCCCTGTGGCTGCAGGGCTCATTATCCAACTCTCAGATTGTTGTCCTTTCCTGGGGCTCCCATCGCGATTAGCAGAGACATTGATGTCAGTGCTGACTGCAGACAGACACCCTGGGAGGCGAATTATGAAGCCAGTGTGCACATTTCGGCATCACTCTCACCAGATGTTGGATTTAAAAAAGGCTGTGTTCTTGGCTTTGGGTTGCCACATGTGCCAGTCTGTAATGTCATACCCTTGACACCATTGCTTGGCTGTGAGTTAAAGTGGCACAGAACGCTCTCATATAGTAAAAGGGATGCCTGTATATTACATCCCGAAAATGAAAAGAGAGCCGTCCCTGACATCAATCGGCTGCTGCTTTGTAAGAGTGCCACAGCTCATCTAGTCACACGGAGCCCTAACAAGCCGCTCAGACAATCTTCTTTTTTTTTTTTTTTTTAACGTGCATAATAAGAAGCGTGCTCTACAAAGAGCCGTCAGGATAGCGGAACTGCGAAACAGATGGAAATGCGTTAACTTTGATGGAACTGTTAAAAAACGCTATTCACCTGGGACTCCGCTCACATCCATGGAAAAGGCAGCCAAAGCCGAGAGCAGCTGGCCAGATTTCCATCTCTTTGATTCTAGGGATCAGCCTCAGCAGCTAACACCACAGGTTCAGATGTCCCTTTAAATGTGTCCAGCCTCTTGAAAGAACACTGATGTTCAACCAGCAGAATCTCCATCTACTTGCATGAATAGTGACCTCAGAGTCATGGGAGCGATCGAGCAAGCTCATGGTAGGCTCTCAGGGGTGCCTGTGTGGCGCTTTTACTTTTAACACTTCAGACCACAGAAGTGGAGAATTAACTAGTTGCTTCTCATGTGCCATGGGGTCTACCAGCCGGTCTTTAATGGACCAGAAATACATTCATGTATTGGAAAAAGTGAATTTAGAAAAAGGACAACCCTGACATGGATTGAGGGGGTTTTAGAATCCATGTATGTATGCATTGTAACAAGGAAATAGGGGACAGGTACGTTACAGAAAACTTCAGTGATGAGGTTTGTGGGGAAAAATGAATTTGATGCACAGGGATTGAAAATGCTAATGCATCTTGCTCCTGTTCTAGTCCTAATCTGACAATGGCTTCCTGCTCTTTGTGCTATTTATCAGCGGACCAGGATTGAAGGTGGGACGTAGGGTGAAGTCAGAGTCTTCTAAGCTGAGGGTGGAAGTCAAAAAACAAGCCAGGTAGCATGGAAGTCCTCCCTCGCACATCCTTCAAAGGGACAAACCAACATCTTGTGTGTGACTGTGCATATGAATTGCTTAGCCAAGTCAGTTCCATATCTTAGTTATCAAAGCGTTATAGGACTTTAGTTTGTTATTGAAGGTAGATTTACCATTACTGGACTACAATACTTATAATGAACTGGGTGGTATGCCATCTACCACTTCCTTTCTCCAGCACCCTCCAACCCTGCTGCTGCCACCATGATAATCCATAGCTCCTTAAACCTAAACCCTGCCTAATCCACATCAAACCTCACTTTTGGCAACACTACTTGCCCCCCAACTCCCTGAGCTCAGGCTGAGCTGATCCGAGAAAGAATTTTAATGGCTCTACAGAAAAGGGACAATGGCTTCAAAACTCAAAAAGAAGCATGAAGAGGGAGAGGGTAAATGTTAAAACCCTGGCCCACAATAACAAGAACAACTTTTCTTTATAATGAGTAGCTGGTGCAGACAATTGATCTAGCATTCACATCGAAGAAGTGCAGAAGAATCATCTAATTGAAATGAATTTACAGTACTGGTCAGTTCTCAGGCTGGTTCCTCTCATGGCAAGGGTTCAAATTCATGTTTTATGTCTGTTTTGCTCATTGATTGTTTTAGTTATGTTAATTATGGACATCATTCTTTATTTTTTGATTTTGTCTATGCATATCAGTTGACTTTACTATGTTCCATGTATTTTGTGGGTGGTTCCCCCAAGAGGCAGAGTCGCCAGTCAATCACCACCATAAACTTCCCTCCTTGTGTAACTCTGAAGGGTCTCCAACAGTTCCTGGCAGTTCATTCTGAACGTGCCCGGGAGTGGCGAGTTTAACTGTGTTTTGTGCTGTGCTGGTGCCTTTGGAATTCTGACCGTCATGCTGGCTATTTGTCTGTTTCTGGATTACTGCATTTGGACTTTTGTTTGCATTGGATTGCCTTTGTTTATTGGGCCAGTTCCTTTGCTTCTTGTGTTCCAATGAGCTTGTTTGTTATTAAAAACATTTTGAGAGTAAAGTTTAATTTTATAAAGATTTGGTGCTTGCACTTATTACTAGCCAGGGTTTGACAGTAATATCCCCCTCTAGTGGGTACTTTTTGAAGTGCTTTTTGAACTTATTAGGATTTGTATGCTTTGAGACTCCCAGTCCACGACAGTAACCGAGTGAAAACTGCAGTTTGCAATGCCTATGACGTCACTCCTGACACACTCACTTAAGGACGTCATTGTCAACAAGACCACTCCAAGACTTCTTTCTCATGTACTAATAAGATGCATTGCACGAGATGGCAATACAACTGACACTGCACCTTAATAAAGGAAATTTTAAACTAAAGAAATCCTATTAGAGACCATTGACTGTCACACTGATTGTCTGACTGCAGGGGTCCTTGGAAGCCAGTGTGCCCTCTTCATAATAGTTAATGCAATTTATTATTTATTTATATACACAATTTATTACTCTTCTCATCTTGCTACATAAATGAGGGCAAATCACCAGAATGTTTAATGGACTCCAATGAGATTAGTATTCATCACTCAGTCTGCTTTATTTCCTGTACTTTCTTTTTCAATTTTTGCTTACCACGTTATAGTGTCAGTTTGTTGCCTCAATTATACACCATTTGCTAGGGGATTCTCGGCAGCACTGCTAATGTCTGTGATGTGCCATCTGTTGAAATGAAAAAGGCGATGTGTTTTATTACTACACGCGCATAATGGAGGATAATATCTAACATATAGGTTGTTGCATATATTTTGTAAATTGTCTTTAAACAAATAAATTAAAGCCATATTTTTATTTTAAAAATGATAATTAAGGGGAAGCTGGATAATCCAGTTGTCCCTGGGGCACATTTATGACCCCACTTCATTATATAAGCCCTTTTGTTAAGTGCTGCTCTGGGGTGTGCAATTTGTGTTTGGGGTGTGTTTGTATTGTCCCTGAAGGCTCTGCATTGATTTGCTTGTACATCGACTCCACAAGAGTGCTTTGCTGTGACCTGCACCCCTCTGAGTGTGAAACTGCTGCTTTGATATGCGGGATCATCAAAAGTAGAATTTGTGAACATCAGAAAGGAGGACAAGTTTTAGAATCACAAGCACGCCTGCCCCTTCAAGGAAGGCAGTCCAAGGGAACTCAAGTGGCCAGGCGAAAGGACAAAAAGGCCAGGAATGGAGGGGAGCGGAGTCGTGCCTTAGTAGGGCTGGAATGAACCAGAGTGACGTGATTTGTCACTATATCATTGTCATGGAGCATTTGAATTGGGGGTTTGCGAGTTCCAGGATTCTGTTTTGTCAATTTTTACTCAGAATTTTTTTTTATGGTTTACATGCTGTGTTTTGTTTTTGAATCACCTTGGACAACATTTAGGTCTTCATCGCCGCTATACTGAGTTCCTACCATAAGGTCCACTTCAACACATTTCTAGGGCCGTGGCCTCAGAGGTCGTGACCAGTTCATAATTAATGGGATGGAATAAAACAACGACAACGGTTTGTTTTCATTTATTCTCCTGCATTTCATTCAGTTTTGACTGCTTGCATGTTCTTTCGAGTTCAATTTTGTCTCCCAACAACATTTATTTCTATAGCACATTTTCATACAAATAATGTAGCTCAAAGTGCTTTACATGATAAAGAAAGAGAAAAAAGACAAAGTAAGAATTAAAATAAGACAAAACTCATTAACATAGAATAAAAGTAAGGTCTAATGGCCAGGGAGGACAGGAAAAAAAAAAAAAAAAAAAAAAAAAAAAAAAAGGATCGCTTAGCTGACTAATTTCTAATTTGTACACCGAGTGGTCAAAATGTAAGTCTCACAAACACCTGTGCATACCAAAAATAGAAGACATTTTACATTGAATAGGTTTATTTTTTAATCCCCCCCCCAAGTTTAAACTTTATATATAAGCTTCAGTTGAAACTTTAGTCATGACTACTTAACAGGCTTCCATTCATACCCTTATGCCATGCAGTCTTCCCAGGGCACTGTCAACTCTATCATGACCTACGGTTTTGAGGCTTCTGACAGAATGACTATGTCAGGCTGCAGTGATGTTGTCTGCAATATGGGCCAGAAATTTGAATTTCTTCTTCAGGTCAACCTTCAGCTGCCAGTCTTAGGCAGTATTGAGAAGGCCTTGCTTTGTACTTTCTGTGAGGGTGGTGGTGTTTGCTGGCCAAGATGGCTAAGGATACACTGTTTGCCACTAGCAGCATCCCTTCCCCAGTGCCTTTGTGAAACTGCTAAGAATCCACCATCCTGCTGGTAACTCCTCCTTGCCCTGGGCCTTATGGAATCCAGGCTTAGAAAAGCTACCTAGGACCGCTCTTCCAGTTGTCACCATTCCCATTAGTGCCCTGTG